>SJYA01000034.1:161004-182320 GCA_006410615.1 Neotragus moschatus | reverse complement strand
TTTTTTTTTTCCTGTAGTTGACATCTAATCTTACCACATTGTGATCAGAAATGATGCTTGAAATAATTTCAATTTTTTTGAATTTACCAAGGCTAGATTTATGGCCCAGGATGTGATCTATCCTCAAGAAGGTTCCATGTGCACTTGAGAAAAAGGTGAAATTCATTGTTTTAGGATGAAATGTCCTATGTCTAACTGGTCCATTGTATCATTTAAAGTTTGTGTTTCCTTGCTAATTTTCTGTTTAGTTGATTTATCCATAGGTGTGAGTGGGGTATTAAAGTCTCCCAGTATTATTGTGTTACTGTTAATTTCTTCTTTCATACTTGTTAGAATTTGCCTTACATACTGTGGTGCTCCTATGTTGGGTGTATATATATTTATAATTGTTATATCTTCTTCTTGGATTGATCCTTTGGTCATTATGTGGCATCCTTCTTTGTCTCTTTCCACTGCCTTTACTTCAAAGTCTATTTTATCTGACATGAGTATTGCTACTCCTGCTCTCTTTTGGTCTCCATTTGCGTGAAATATCTTTTTTCTAGCTCTTCACTTTCAGTCTGTACGTGTCCCTAGGTTTGAGGTGGGTTTCTTATAGACAGCATATATAGGGGTCTTGTTTTTGTATCCATTCAGCCAGTCTTTGTCTTTTGGTAGGGGCACTCAACCCATTTACATTTAAGATAATCATTGATACGTGTGATCCTGTTGTCATTTCCTTTGTTGTTTTGGGTTTGAATTTATATACCTTTTCTGTGTTTCCTGTCTAGAGAATATCCTTTAGCATTTGTTGGAGAGCTGGTTTGGTGGCGCTGAATTCTCTCACCTTTGCTTGTCTGTAAAGCTTTTGATTTCTCCTACATATTTGAATGAGATCCTTGCTGGGTACAGTAATCTCCATTGTAGGTTTTTATCTTTCATCACTTTAAGTATGTCCTGCCATTCCCTTCTGGCTTGAAGAGTTTCTATTGAAAGATCAGCTTTTATCCTTATGGGGATCCCCTTGTGAGTTATTTGTTGTTTTTTCCTTGCTGTTTTTAATATTTGTTCTTTGTGTTTGATCTTCATTAATTTGATTAATATGTGTCTTGGGGTGTTTCACCTTGAGTTTATCCTGTTTGAGACTCTCTGGGTTTCTTGGATTTGGGTGGCTATTTCCTTCCCCATTTTAGGGAAGTTTTCAACTATTATCTCCTCAAGCATTTTCTCATGGCCTTTCTTTTTGTCTTCTTCTGGGACTCCTATGATTCGAATGTTGGGGTGTTTCACATTGTCCCAGAGGTCCCTGAGGTTGTCTTCATTTCTTTTGATTCCTTTTTCCTCTCTGCTTCATTTATTTCCACCATTCTATCTTCCACCTCACTTATCCTATCTTCTGCCTCTGTTATTCTATTGTTGGTTCCCTCTAGAGTGTTTTTATCTCAGTTATTGCATTATGCATTATTGATTGACTTTTTTTTTTTTCTTCTAGGTCCTGGTTAAACTTTTCTTGCATCTTTTCAATCCTTGTCTCCAGATTATCTGTGACTCCATTTTGTTCTCAAGATTTTGGATCATTTTTACTATCATTATTCTGAATTATTTTTCAGGTAGACTCCCTATCTCTTCCTCTTTGGTTTGGTTTGGTGGGCATTTATCCTGTTCCTTTACCTGCTGGATATTTCTCTGCCTTTTCATCTTGTTTAGGTGGCTGTATTTGGGGTGGCCTCTGTATGCTGGAGGTTTGTGGTTCCTCTTTATTGTGGAAGTTCCTCCCTGTGGGTGGGGTTGGATGAGTGGCTTGTCAAGGTTTCCTGGTTAGGGAAGCTTGCCTTGGTGTTCTGGTGGGTGGAGCTGGATCTCTTCTTTCTGGAGTGGAATGAAGTATCCAGTAGTGAGTTTTGAGGTGTCTATGGGTTTGGTGTGACTTTTGGCTGCCTGAAATTTGTGCTCAGGGTTATGTTCCTGTATTGTTGGAGAATTAGCTTGGTATTTCTTGCTCTGAAACTTGTTGGCTCTTGGGTGGAGCTTGGTTTCAGTGTAGGTATGGAGGCTTTTGGATGAGCTTTTGCCAATTAATGTTCCCTGGAGTCAAGAGTTTTCTTGTCTTCTCAAATTTTGGATTTAAGTCTCGTGCATCTGGCTTTCAGTTTTATTCTTACAGTAGCTTCAAGACTTCTCCATTCATACAGCACTGATGATAAAACATCTAGGTTAAAGGTGAAAAGATTTTCCACAGTGGGGACACCCAGAGAGGTTCACAGAGTTACATAGAGAAAGAAGTGGAAGGAGGGAGATAGAGGTGACCAGAAGGAGAAAAGGGGAAATCAAAAGGGGAGAGAGCAATCTAGCCAGTAATCAGTTCCCTATTTGCTCTCCACGGTCTGGAATACTCAGAGAGGTTCACGGAGCTCCATAAAGAAGAGGAAAGAAAGAGATAGAGGTGACCAGGAGAAGAGGAGGGGGAGTCAAAAGAAGAGAGACCAATCTAGCCTGTGATTAGTTGCCTAAGTAGTCTCCACAGCCCGGAACATACAAAGAGATTCACAGAGTTAAGTAGAGAAGAGAAGGGGGAGGGAGGAGATAGAGGTGACCTGGGGGAGAAAGAGGAGAGTCAAAAGGGGAGAGAGCAATCAAGCCAGTAATCACACTCCTGGCTAAAAATGTGTACTGAAGATTGGATTCTTAAAGGTACAGAATTGATAACAAATAACAAAAAGCAAATATTAAAAATCTAGAGTAGAGGTTAGACTCTCAAAAATACAATATTATAAAAACAAAACAAAATTGCAAAAGTTATAAAAATATATATGTGAAATTTGCTTTAAATGTAGGGTCTTTGTTTTGTTTCATTTTTTTTGCAAGGTAATAATAGGTTTTAAAAATGAAAATTAAAAGAGCAATAAAGAACTTAAAATTTTTTTTAAATTATAATAGTAAAATATATCTAGGAGTTTTCTCTGGAGCTGTTGAAGGCAGTGTGGGGTCAATTCAGTTTTAGATAGTTCCTTGTTCCAGCTTATATTTCTTCTCAAGGTCTACAGGTCCCTTCAAATGTAGCCAGTGCTAACTACAGGTTTTTAATCTCTTGCACCTATCACAATAAGAAGACAATAGAATGCCTTTCTGGGTGCCTGGTGTCCTCCACCAGCATTCAGAAGTTGTTTTGTGGTATTTGCTCAGTGTTCAAATGATCTTTCAATGAATTTGTGGGGGAGAAAGTGGACTTCCCATCCTATTCCTCTGCGGTCTTAGGACTGCCCTCTGTAGTTAAGTGTTAAGGGAGTCAAAAGTTATGGGTAGATTTTCAACTGTGTGGAGAGTTGGGGGATGGGGGATTGGTGCCCCTAATCCCTGTGTTGTTCAGGGATTGACTGTATATATGAAAGACTGTATGAGCAACTAAACAACAACAATGAAAGACTGGGTACATGTAGAAAGAAAATGTATGTTAATAGTCCAGCTAAATTCATCAGCCATCAAAAAAACTTGTATACAGTTTTCCAGTGTTTCAAATATGCTGATTTGTTCTGGTTACTCAGATTCTCTTTAGAAAATCTTTTTTTTTAATGTAATAATGATGACAATTCAGTTCATTTCAGTCGCTCAGTCATCTCTGACTCTTTGTGAAACCATGGACTGCAGCATGCCAGGCCTCCTTGTCCATCACCAACTCCCAGAGTTTACTCAAATTTGTGTCTGTTGAGTAGGTGATGCCGCCAATTAACCCCTGTTTAAAAAACAAAAACTAAAATAATATTGTACTATGCCAAAAGCCCCTAAAGAAAATAAGAACTAATTTGTCTTTGTTTTGTTTTTACTTTGAATATGTCAGTATCATTAACCATGTAAGTATTCTGCTTGGTTTGTCATCAACAGATGCTAATCATTTTTCACTTCACTGAAAACATTTTATATGTATATATAAATGTATATGCAAGTTTCCATGAGAAGAGAGGAAATAATTAAATATTTTAAGCTGCTTATACTTTAGAAGAAATATTAATGAACTATGCCTACGGCGAGAACTTTGATTGTTTATACACAATTTTCAAATTTGTTATTTTTGAAAGTCTAGCTTTGAGAGATTCAATCAGCTGAGTTAAGCCACCAGGTTTTGCAAGTTTATATATAATGAGAAAGACAATGTGAAAGAATGACCACTGGATTAAGGAAATCTTTCATAACTATTACTACTGCTACTGTAAATCTTGCTCTTTTGGTTGTATTTTGTATTTCCAAATGATGATTTGACTCATTTCATTTGGGTTTCACAATTATCTAAAAGTTGGGAAAAGGATATTTTCACCCATTGTTCTCCAAAGTTCAGAGGAATTACAAAATATGTAACTTTTCTGGGCTACTGTCAGTGTTACACACCTTGATCAGACTTGTGGTTCGTTGAATATATATACAGGGAAAGTTCTATCCAGCTATACATTTACAATTTATGCCAGTTATACCTTAATAATAATATTTTAAAAGAATATGGTCAAAGTGATGAATTGGGTGAACTAAAGTGACTTTCAATGCAAAGAGATAGAGGGAAACAATAGAATGGGAAAGACTTGAAATCTCTTCAAGAAAACTGGAGATAACAAGGGAAAATTTCATGCAAAGATGGGCACAATAAAGAACAAAAATGGCAAGTACATAACAGAAGCAGAAGAGATTAAGAAGAGGTGGCAAGAATATACAGAAAAACTATACAAAAAAGGTTTTAGTGACCTAGATGACCACAGTGATGTGGTCACTCACCAAGAGCCAGACATCCTAGAGTGTAAAGTCAAGTGGGCCTTGGGAAGTATCACTATGAGCAAAGCTAGTGGAGGTGAAGGAATTCCAGCTAGGCTATTTCAAATCCTAAAAGATGATGCTGTGAAAGTGCTGCACTTAGTATGCCAGCAAATTTGGAAAATGCAGCAGTGGCCACAGGACTGGAAAAGGTCAGTTGCCATTCCAATCCCAAAGAAAGGCAATGCCAAAGAATGTTTAAACTACATTACAATTTCACTCATTTCACATGCTAGCAGGGTAATGCTCAAAATCCTTTAAGCTAACCTTCAACAGTATGTGAACTGAGAACTTCCAGATTTACAAGTTTTGGATTTAGAAAAGGCAGAAGAGCAAAAGATCATATTGCCAGCATCCACTNGTTTAAACGACATTACAATTTCACTCATTTCACATGCTAGCAGGGTAATGCTCAAAATCCTTTAAGCTAACCTTCAACAGTATGTGAACTGAGAACTTCCAGATTTACAAGTTTTGGATTTAGAAAAGGCAGAAGAGCAAAAGATCATATTGCCAGCATCCACTGTATCATAGAAAGAGCAAGGGAATTCCCCGCCACCCCAAATCATCTATTTCTCCTTCATAAGCTAAAGCCTTTGACTTTGTGGATCACAACAAACTATGGAAAATTCTTAAAGAGATGGCAATACCCAACCACTTTATCTGTCTCCTAAGAAACCTGTATGCGTGTTTGGAATGCTGGGTTGCATGAAGCAAAAGCTGGAATCAAGATTACCGGGAGAAATATCAACAACCTCAGATATGCAAATAATACCACTCTAATGGCAGAAAGTAAAGAGGAACTAAAGTCTCTTGATGAGGGTGAAAGAGAAGAGTGAAAAAGTTGACTTAAAACTCAACATTCAGGACACTAAGATCATGGCATCCAGTCCCATCACTTCATGGCAAATAGATGGGGAAAAAGTGGAAGCAGTGACAAGTTTTATTTTCTTGTGCTCCAAAATCACTGCAGACAGTGACTGCAGCCATGAAAATAAAAGACACCTGCTCCTTGGAAGGAAAGTTATGACACCTAGACAGTGTATTAAAAAGCAGAGAACTCACTTTGCCAACAAAGGTCCATCTGGTCAAAGCTATGGTTTTTCCAGTAGTTAACTGTGGATGTGACACTTGGACCATAAATAAGGCTGAGCACCAAAGAAATGATGCTTTCAAACTGTGGTGCTGGAGAAGATTCTTGAGTGTCCTTTGGACTGCAAGGACATCAAATAAGTTAATCCTAAAAGAAATCAACCCTGAATATTCACTAGAAGGACTTATGCTAAAGCTAAAGCTCCAATACTTTGGCCACATGATGGGAGGAGCTGACTCACTGGAAAAGACCCTGATGCTGGGGAAAAAATGAAGGCAGAGAAGGGGGTGGCAGAGGATGAGATGGTTAGATAGCATAACTGACTCAGTGGACTTAAATTTGAACAAACTCCAGGAGATATTGAATGACATAGGATCCTGGCATCTGCAGTCTATGGGTTAGCAAACAATTGGACGTGACTTAATGACTGAACAAAAGTTGGGTCACAGTATAATGAGATATCCACAGCTTTATTACAGTAGTGAGCTAAAGTGGAGAGTATTGATGGACATTCAACATTGATTTGTCCTTATAAGGCAGAGGATATTGAAAACTCGAGTCAATTCTCCAGTGAGAATACATACCCCCAGTATTTACTACAGCAGGTTTCCCTGGTGGCTCAATAGCAAAGAATCTGCCTGCCAGTGCAGGAGATGAAAGTTCAGTCCCTGGGTCAGGAAGATCCCCTGGAGAAAGAAATGGCAACTGACTCCAATACTCTTGCCTAGGAAATCCCATGGAGAGAGCAGCTTGATGGGCTACAGTCCATGGGGTTAAGAATTAGACATGACTTAGCAACTAAACAACCACAATTTACCACAGCTCTCTATCTTGCAAAACAGTACTTGAGTAATTTAAGCATTGAGAAAGATTTCAGACAGATCACAGAAATACTGGCTTTGAGTGACATAGATTATGATGTATAATCGAAGTATATTCCAGCCACACATATGGTATAGAAGAGTTGCATAAAAACATGCTTCCTATGAGCCAATGCTTACAGATCTCAAAGGCCTTTGGCACAGGAACTAATGTATTTTGACCTGAGTTAGTAATGCTTGATAACAAAAAGGTACAAATCTTTAAAAATTACATCTCATTATTGCATTACTTAGAGAGTATTAGTATTGTATTCAAACACAAAATGCCTCTCTCCCAAGAGAATGAAGAAAGAAGAAGCTTGCTTTGGGATTCTGCAAGTAACCTTAGTACAAATGATTTCTACACCTCTTGACTAGACAGTAAAAATTCATCTCATGGTAATATACATGTAGAATTACTTTTAGAATCTTCATTGATATTTCATTAGGAATTTCTCATAGGCCAAAATATAATATCTAGACGTTATTGGGCTTCCTGAGCTTTTTTATTAATAATTCCAGATACCAACAATCAGGGGACAGAATAAAATTATGGCCTTTTTTATGGCCTACACATACTGTCAATTTAATGTTGGTTAGTGTGATTTAGAATAATTTTAATGAAATAAATCAGACTTCCTTGCTGTTCTTTTGCTTACAACAACAACAAGAAGAAATGAAAGACATTTGTATTAATTATTCCTTTATAGAACAGATGAGATGTTAGAATCCATAGAAATAGTTTTGCGCTAGAGAGAGAAAGCAGGGCAGGATGACAGTCACTTATGAGGCAACAAGCTACTGCCAGGGTCACAGTCACCTGTGACTTGATTTCAGTTTCCTCTGTGTGTGTGTATGTGTGCACATGTGTGTGTGCACATGCAAACACTATATAGTTTTGCCTCCTTATGATCTTATCAGATATCCTCTTTTAAGTCTCACTGAATTTTTACTGAAATATCCACACATTTCAAGGATATATCAACTAAAAGAGGATTCGATGACAACCCTGAGTTGAATTAAATATGAATTGCATACAGTGTTGGCATCTGAATTTGACTCTCTCGGGCATTTATCTTTTATATACGATTGTGATTGTAACCTCTCTGCTTAGTTTTTTATTTTGCATATCCTTATGGGAAGTTTAGCAAGAACCAGACCATTGCTTCTAACTTAGAACCTCAGAATGATAAAAAACTATAACATGCAATATTATTAGAAATATTATTTTCTCCAAGGCAGAGAAAATATTATTAGAGGATTTGAAATAGTATTTTCTCCAAGGCAAAGAAAATCTTTATGGCACAAACTCAAAAGCTGCATTTCCTTGGCTTTTGTCTTAAAGTAGAGCTGACAGCCATGAGTTAAGGAAATAATTACCAGAAAGGATGCAGAGGCGTATAAACCAAGGGAGAAGAGACACGTAATACCTATGAATTACAACTTTGTATGGTCAGCATTTTTATTGGTAGAGATAATCTGACTATGTATTATCTGTACATAAATAAATATGGTCACAGTACATGTAAAATATTTATAAATTACTTGTCAGATGCAAGTACTTATTTATATTTGAGGTTTATTGCTCTTATCACTGTACAATCGAGGCACTTTACAGAAATTAAAAACACAAGTTAGTTTTAGCTATATCTGTAATAAATTTAGTTTCATAAAAGTAATTAATCCTACATCTGAAGTATAATTTTGGTAGATTGACTTCCTTTCTACATAATGAATAAAAGTAAGCAGTGAAATATTGTTTAGAAGCATACAAGTTAAGATGGTGGATTACAATTGAATCATGTAATTTCTTTCCCATAAAATTTAGCAAACTGAGCGAGAAAATAAAAAGGCTAATAAAAGCCAATCAGAAATGCCCACCAACAGTCACTAAATAAGAACAATAGAAAACAATGCATTTTAATAAAGTAATCCAATGAAAGAAACAAATGTTTCTGGAGAGGAAGGAAGAAGTGAACAGAAACATGCTCTCAACAATGCCATCAGTCTCAGAAAGAGCTTGTCAATGTTCCCTAATATGGGATGAATGGTATAAAGAAAATTCAATTGTTGTCTTTTTCTTCTGCTTGAACCCTAGGGGAAAGTCTCCAGGGGAAAGATGGGTGAAGTCTGGAAAAATGAATAACGAAATACCTCTGATAGAAGTAAAGGCTCCAAGGTTTCACAGGGAANGTCAATGTTCCCTAATATGGGATGAATGGTATAAAGAAAATTCAATTGTTGTCTTTTTCTTCTGCTTGAACCCTAGGGGAAAGTCTCCAGGGGAAAGATGGGTGAAGTCTGGAAAAATGAATAACGAAATACCTCTGATAGAAGTAAAGGCTCCAAGGTTTCACAGGGAAATTCTACTTGACAGGGTGTCCAACTGGGTAAAGTGACCCTGGACTAAGGCAAAGGGCAGAGGGCAGAGGCCAGAGGACAGAGCACACTCCTGAGTTCTAAGAAGGATGGCATACCACTTTATCTGAGCTGTCTGCCATGCATGAAACTTCCATTCCTCCCAGCTCGCTGGCTACAGAAAATCGACCAGAACATAAAATACTCACCCCGTAGACTCTAGCTTGGAGGTGTGAACAAATGGATCCAAAAAAAAATGCAGTGTCATGTCAACCTTTTAATTTTTAAAGGAAAGTAAAAATGTGAACCCAACCGCTCACATAGAAGCAAGATGAAAGATCCCATCTTAAAGGAAAATAAGGATAGCTTACTTAAAACCAGAAGAAAATTCCTACCTGATGCTGTTCTCTGTAAAACAACTTAGTAAGGACACAAATTCAGTAGATTAGGCACTTACAGACAAGTCTTCTTTTCAGCTTGAAGAACTGCTGTCTCACTAAAGGAGCTAAAAACATGGACCAACTCAGCTCCAGTCCTCCACACATTTCTATGCTGAATCCCCACCCACCTCTGGATTCTAATGTACTAATATAGTATCTCAGATCATAACAACCATATGCACCCAGAGGTCATGATTCCCTAACCCTCAATATTGGTCTTGCATTCAGCCTCTGCATTTTCTCTAATCTATCATCCCCTCTTGATCCAACCCCCTTCCTGATCCAGTGAAGGTTCCATGAACTATGATTCTCATTAGCTCCCTAGTGGCTCAGTGGTAAAGAATCTGCAATGCAGGAAACCTGGGTTTGATCTTTGTGTGGAGAAGATCCCTTGGAGAAAGAAAGGGCAACCGACTCCAGTACTCTTGCCTGGAAAATCCCATGGATAGAGAGGCCTGGTGGACCGTAGTCCGTGGGGTCGCAAAAGAGTCAAGACACAACTTAGTGACTAAAACAACAAAAATATTATCTTCTGCATTAGGACATTTTCCTACTATTATTTCTAGAGGTGAGTCTTCCTTAGAGTTTTATACCTGCCCTCTTTTATCCTCTCCTTATGTTTTAGTTTCCTTTTGTCGCTGTCACAAAGGACTATGGATTTAAAACAACATAAATTTATCCTTTTACAACTCTGAGGTGGTTCAAAGTCCAAAACGAGCTTCATTGCGCTGAAGTGAAGTGGTCAGTAGGGCTGGTTTCTTCTGGGTTTTCCAAGAGGAGAAAACAGTCTCCTCTCCTTTCCCAGTTTCTATGCGCCACTTGTGTTTCTCGTGGCCCCTCACTCTATATACAAAGAGTGGCACTTGAGTCTCTGCTCACTGCACACTGCCTCCTCCTCTGACTTTAGCCCCTCCTGAGTCTCCCTTAAAGTGAGCATTTCATTGCAGTGAAGAAAACATTAGATCTGCCCACATAACCCAGAAGGATCTTAATCTTAAATGTTCTTACTTCAATCACATCTACAAAGTCCTTTTTGCCTATAAACTAATAGTCCCAGGTTCCAGGAATTAAGAAGTAGACATATTGGAGGTGAGAAGGGGAATTATTCAACCTACTGTACTTTATCTCTAACTCATCTACTCAGGATTCTGTGGTTAGAACTTTTCTGCAAAGAAGAGATCTACCTATCCAATTCTTCTGTATGAATATCCCACCTACACCTCAAACTCTAAAATATTCAATCACCTATCTTTTTACATTTGATCTTAATTAAATTATTTTCTCCTTTTTTTTTTGTATATTTAAGCTTTTCCTTCAATCTGCATCAATTTCATTAGAACATAGCCAGGGTTAAGGATCGCTCATCTCCCAATTTTGCCTGCTTCCTTGAATAAGTCTTTCTGACATCCTCTGACTAGGTTAAATGTCTCTATTTCATACTTTAATAGCACTTTAAGCCACTCCATCTATATACTTAACATGGTATAATTTTACACAGTTATATTTTTACATAAATGTATTGGTATAAGTCTGTTTCTTTCACTAGATGATAAGCTCCATGCAGGAATAAAGCATAAATGCTTTTATTTATTGTTGTTGTTGTTGCTGCTAAGTCTTGTCCAACTCTCCGTGACCCCATGAACTGTAGCCTGCCAGGCTCCTCTGTCCATGGGAAATGCTTTTATGCAGTACTGTATTTCACTAACTTTACACAGATCCAGGGGCATAGAAAATGTTCAGTAAATATTTATTAAATGAATGAATGAATAAGTACCTGCACTCTGCCAGGAACTGTGCCAGGTGTTTGTTTGAGGAAAAATAATAAGCCATACAAACATAAGCAAGTCCTACTAGTTTTCAAACCTCTTTTAAAAATTGCTTGGGGTTGATAATTTTAATTATCAGAGAGGTTATTGTAATACTTTAGTCTCTAAGAAATTTGTGCATAAACAAGATTAGTACTTTTTTTTTTTCTGTTCAGTTTTATTGCTCAAGAATGCAAATGTGAAGTTTCTCTTCCAAGGACATGCAAATGTGGCCTTAGATTGAGTAAGACAGTCTTTGTTCCTGGACAAACACTTCTATATTTTGAGGAGAAGAGGGCATCAAAAAACAATGTCTTTACAGTAAATGCGGTGTTTTATGGAATCCTTAACTTTTATTCTTCAAGGTTTCCCAGAGCTGAAGTTGTCATTAGTGATAGTCCAGCCATTTTTTGATGATCACCTGATTTGTGATAGGGAGCCAGGAAGAAAAAAGTTGTCTTCAATGATCAGTCCACCTTCTGGCAACCCACAGAAGTGGCACAAGGTCCTGTAATTTAATTATGTAAATAACATAAATAGGAGGAAAGGCTTCTGCCCCAACCTGAATGTCTTTAATTCAAATAATCTTCCTGATCATTCAAAACTAGAAAGCTCCAGAACGCAGTCACTATCTTTAACAAGAACACTTGCTGATAACTTTGATTTCCTGTCTCCATTTAGCCTTGTAAATAATTAAAAAATATAAACTGAAAAATCCATTTATCATATTTTTCTTGAAAACCAGTAAGCAATAGTTAAATTAGCTTAGCAGTGAAGATGGGAAAGAGAACACAGACATCAAAAGCTTACAGAGAAAGTTAGAAAAGACACATTTCTGAAGTCAGATTCCTTGTTATAAAAATGTCTTACATTGCAAACAAGAGTTGTTTCTAATAATAAATCTGTCAGTGGCAGACACTGGCAAATCTACTTCTACAATAATTTGCAAAACCCTTATTTGCCTATTTTATACATGATAACTCCTTGAGTAAAAATGAGTCTAATCTATAGATCTACAGATCTATAGTATGTTTGTGTTTTGAAGTGCTTCTTCATCATTATCTGTAATGTTTTAGGTCCAGCACATTATCTTGATCAGTTGGTGGCAAGTATTAATAACATATAATCATTACATTCGAAAATATCTATCTGCTCTGAATGGGGCCTTGTCAACAATGAGAGAACGTTTAGCAGCCGATAGAACCTAGATAGCTATGGGACCTTCCTGTTTACAAGGGGTACTAATCTTCAGCTTTCAAAATTGTATACTTTGGGACTTCTTAATGGTTTCACTACCACTTAGTATCTGAAGAACATAGTCAAGATTTGCTTATTGGAAATGTGGCATTGCTGAACGTTGACTGTAATGTACAGTTTACTGCCTCCTTCCTGTCAGCTAGGCTAATTAAGAATTCAACAAACGGCTATTCTATCCTTGTTACAAGTCTAGCCAAACTGTCTCCATTCTCTCTTTAGGCAGCAAGATATCACTCTAAGGCCTGCCAAAGACTCCCATTGATAAATCCTGTTCTTTGAATTGGAGAAACTTACAAGACACAGGGGCACCTTTTGTTTTCAATTTCTAACTCAAATGTACACGTGAAGATGTTTGACCAAAGATAATCAGGTTATACCTTTTCTTTCTGGTTTTTCAAATTAGAATTAATAAATGATGTCTTTACTTGATTAAATCTTAAAACCAATTAATAGAAAATAGTTCCTGTGAAATTAGTCTGGTTCCATAATTTGAAAGAAACTTGTACCTGTGATAGCACAATTCAATATTTATGAAGATTTTTTCCATGACTAAAGAGATACCTGTTAATGGGTTTCTAAAAATAAGGAGATTCAGTAATTATCACTTAAAAAACTCATTATCTGTTTCAGAATTTTACCAGTCAAGCTCTTTCTCGTTTCTAATTCAGAATTATAGGAGGAGGGACAGAAACTGTGGTCACTTTTCATAAAAATGGCCCACTACTTCATGTGAGTTTCCTTCCCAAAGGTATGACAGAGTAAGGATGGAGGTTGTTTTTGCTTTTGCAAAACAAAAAAGCTTTTATTTAAATTACCTAAGCCAGGACCAAATTTTCTTCAACGCTATTTTAGTCCGTTCCCCTGCTGTCACCTCACTGTTTTACAAGTAATGATAAATGTGATAATGAGTAATGACATCTATTCGTGGAAAATGTGAAAGGTCTGAAGTTACAGTACTTTTCATTAGGAAAATGTGTCTCTAGCAGCGACAGGCACCTTGACTTAATCAGCCCAGCTCCAATTCTCTAAAAGAAATAAATTTTCCTTAAATTTTATACAGTCCCCACTTCTTCCTCCCTCTCCCCACCACTTCAGTCCTATTAGCTACACAGGCTTTTTCATGGTAGTTTAAGTGTAAAGAAATGTTTCAACTCTTATTTTATCCATTAAAATGCAAATGATGTAGGGCTTTCTGATTGTTTAATCCCCTGGGAGCTTTTGGATATGCAACATTGGCTACATGTTTTCAAAGTGAATTCTTCTATATCCTTCATCTTCTCCCTTCCAATATGTGAAACACAATGAATGATTAGTGTGGAGCCAGGAAAGCAAGATGTACATAGAGATTAAAAATGACCTTGCTTCCTTGGTCACCATTTGAGACAAGCTGTACGATGTATGGAGGCCATTTTACAAACTTGAGGTGGCACGTGTTATTTCTATAGCTCTTCTCTATCAGAATTTCAAAGGTATTTATCTCTAAACCGACACTGGTAGTATACTTGATCTCCAGCTAAGAAACTAGTACCTGTGTAATTAATGTAAGAAAAATGATTCACCACTAAAATCTGTTGGTTTTAGAAATATAAAATATAGTTTTATGAAAAAGAAGTCATATTTTACGGCAAGACAAAAATGTAAACATAAAAAAAAAATTTCCTCTGCCCTTTGGGCTCCTCTCTCCCCCTATTTGCATTGTGTATCTGTGCCATGCATCAACCAACCTTCCCATCAGCAGACATACCCGCTCAGCCATAAAGAGCAGCATTCTCCTAGCATCAAGGCAATTCCTTAAAGATAACATTCCTTCTTGATCTTGTAAGGGGCCATGATGACACTTAGATCTCATTTGTGTAAACCGTCAGTAATACGTCATTTAATATACCGCCTTCAGTCTCAAAACTCATATAACTCTACCTTGACTTCTAAAGGGGGAAACAGTTCTCAGAGATTTCTGAGCTGCTATTCCTGGGTTGTAATCTTAAATCTGACTCAAAACCAATTTCCCATTTCTTTCTTAGACTGGTTAATTTCTTTGTTGACAACGTTTTGTGTGAGGTTTACTTGGGAAAAAGAAAAAAAAAAAAAGCAGTTAAACATTTGAATGCCAAGCCTTTACTCACAAATATCTATATGATGCCAATATTATACCCCAAATAGTCAAACTATATAATACTAATAATATCAAAATAAAACTTAAAACTGTCCCCAAAAGAGTGGAATTAATTTATTTATGCACAAAAATAGTTTAAAACATTTTAGGAGAGATATATATAATTTTTTTCCCTTAGTGAGTTCTTAACTTTTAATGAGTAATATCAACATGCTTTTTTAAGGGGACTTATCTTTATTCAAATATCTCTTTCTGCAGACTCACAGCAGAGGAGTATGACACTCAACATCAGTATCTTCCCTTTCTCCTCTCTCTTCTGGGAATACTTACAACCCAGGTCACAATGTGTCATCTAGACTTACCTCATTTCATGCTTCATCAAAATTTATCTCTTTTGTATCTCATATCTTCAAATGTCCAGTAAGTAAAATAAACTAATTTACTTCTAAAATTAATATCTGCATAGGTAACCATATTAATCCTTATATGAAGGGCAGTGGTTAAAAACCACAAATTCATTGTCATGGTAAGAATGTCAGGGAGGCTGGTGTGGAAAGTATTGATATCCTGTACCTTAATGAGGTCTTTTTCTGNAAAATAAACTAATTTACTTCTAAAATTACTATCTGCATAGGTAACCATATTAATCCTTATATGAAGGGCAGTGGTTAAAAACCACAAATTCATTGTCGTGGTAAGAATGTCAGGGAGGCTGGTGTGGAAAGTATTGATATCCTGTACCTTAATGAGGTCTTTTTCTGCTTCTGGAATTGCCTGATGTAATTCACTTTCCACTCTCCCAGAAAGAAAGATTCACTTTGAAATGTGGATATTCAAAAATCATATTCTCAAACCAACGGCCAGAGCCAGACCAATAGGCATATTATCAATCATGATTTTTTTGTGTGAAAATCATACCAAACATGGGTTCTTGGATTTGCTTAAACTATTTCCTTCTCTCTGACCTTGTTTTCATTTTAAGTATTCACTTTCAAAAATAAAATGAAGTTCCACCTAAATTACTTTTGAGCATAAAATTCATTTTTTGCTCCCAAAAAGTACCACTTCAGCATAACCATTAGCAATAAGCTCCTCTTTTCTGATCTCTGGACCTGATCACAAAAACACTTTTACTCTTCAAACCCATGTGTATGTGCATGCTAAGTTGCCTCAGTTGTGTCTGACTCTTTGTGACTTTATGGACTGTAGCCACCAGGACCCATGGGATTCTCCAGTCAAGAATATTGGAGTGGGTTGCTGTGCCCTCCTCCAAGGGATCTTCCTGACCCAGGGAAAAAACACAGATCTCTAAGGTCTCCTGCATTGGCAGGTGGGTTCTTTATTCCTAGCACCGCCTGGGAAGCCCTCAGCCCCACGAAACTCTCTTATAATCATTGTATTCCCAGTCAATAGATATTAACCTCAGTGTTTACATAAATAAGTTTAATAAATCTGTGGCCACTTGCAGAACCTATTATGTAACGATCTCCACAACTCTCTGCTTGTCTAAAAATTACGTTTCAGAGGCTTTTGGTCCAATCAGCTTCAAAACATTACTTTTAACTTCAAAATTCTTCCTTTTCTTTTGCAGGGAGAAAATGATATGTTCTTTCTATTTCTGTGAGTCAAAAGATTTATTTGGCCACCTGACAAAGGTAACAGAATGCTTTGAAAATAAGGAGGAGTTTTGCAAAAGCATCGGAAATTTTAATACCTCATCTATAAAACTTTTAATTCAAATGAAATAACTGATTAAATAACACAAATTTAATTGCTCCTAGAGTTTTAAAAGCACTGTTTTTATAATATGTTAATTACTTTAAACCAGTTCATATAATAAGGCATTCAAAGGCTTTAAGCAAAAACTAACTGGAGCATATCTGTAAAAGTAGCAACTGGCCTTGAATATGAATGTGGTCTTAAAGAAAATTATGTTATATGCTACAAATAAAAAACATTAAATATTTACATAAAATTAAATAATCTATTTTCTACTTATTTTCATCTTTGTGTAATTTATCAATTCAGATATTGTAGTAGCCAATTTAGCCCTATGCCTATGTCATTCCATTATGAAAAGGAGTCTTCATGAAACAAACAAGTAAAACAAGCTTCTGCTCTTCAAATGCAAACAAGAGCTTTCTTAATACACAGGAATTCTCTGGACACAAATTATGCCTTTTCTGTTAATAGAGCCAAAGATGAAAGGACGAAGAGGAAACTGATGTCTCCTGAAGATGAGTCTTTATATCTTCTGCTCCTAGAAATAGGATACAGTTTTCTATCAGAAGAGATTTTGCAGAGGATTCGTAACGAGAGAGACACAGAAAGCCAAGCACTTAATTTTTTTTTTTTTTTTTACTTGCCAAAATTTCAAAAGCCTTTCTAACACTTAACCAATGCTATAGGAATGATGTATTTACCAGCACTATACATTTGGGATCTGAAACACTTAATGAATTTATGATGTATTAACACTTTCCCTTTGCTAAGGCTTTAAGGTTAATAAACACACAGTAGGTGTGTGTTGCCTGAAATTGCAGCCCTATTACTCTCCTGTCTATATTTAGTTAGACTTTGAATTAGGAGCCAAGTTGGTTTTAGAATTTTTCACACTATACTTTATTGTGTGTATTTGATTTCTCCAAAACAGATATGAATGTACTGATGGCTGGGATGGTATCTTTCAGTTTTGAGGGACTATTCAATTGCATTAAAACCACACAGTGCTCCTGGCACCAGCATCATGGCGATTCATCAAGACTAAATCAGGAAACCAAACCATTAACTGGTTCTGTGACCCTGGACCACTCATCTCACCTTTCAAGACTCCTGGTGCTTCTTACATGAAATGAGATGATTACACTCTTTCTAAGAAACTTTCCAGATATAAAATTCTATGATGTTTAATTAAGGAAGTAAGTNTAAATCAGGAAACCAAACCATTAACTGGTTCTGTGACCCTGGACCACTCATCTCACCTTTCAAGACTCCTGGTGCTTCTTACATGAAATGAGATGATTACACTCTTTCTAAGAAACTTTCCAGATATAAAATTCTATGATGTTTAATTAAGGAAGTAAGTACAGGAAGGGACAATATGAACGTGTGGGAAGGAGCTTCTTGTTCAAATTCAGGAGTGAAACATAAATTTAAAGAGTAAACCGACAAATCCTTGGTAAAATTGTTCAAGCCCTTGAAAACCAGAGGAAGCTTTCTGCAAAGGCAGGATGAAAGCAGAAGAAATCTACTAGCTAAAGATGGAATGCTGTGGATGCACATTTGTGAGTTAGATGCTTTTCTTTACTGAATGCATTCGCCAACCATGAGCAGTCTGGGTGGCAAAAAACCTGACAAGTCAAACACTAAGACAAACTTAACAGAACAGCTGAAAATTAGGAAAATCCCTCGAAATAGGAAAACAGCAGAGAGGTGATCCTAATCTCTGCCTAGATCCGGCTTACATCTTATCATGTGGCCTGTTTGACATTGAGAACAAGTGAACTTTGCGTGTTCGGTCATTTCAGTCGTGTCCAACTCTGAGACCCCATGGACTGTAGTCCGCCAGGCTCCTCTGTCCATGGGATTTCCAAGTCAAGAATACTGGAGTGTGTTGCCATTTCCTTCTCCAGGGAATTTTCCTGACCCAGGGATAGAAGTGGGGAAGCCCCTTGAGTGAACTCTGATTGCAATACAGAAGCTTCACACATTCTCTTTCTCCTCCACATTTCATGCCACAATTTCTCTCTTTTCATATTGTGCATTCATTCCCAACTTGCTATAGCTATAGTTACTATTACTATTTTCATCCTTTAATCTTGATGCTAGAATTAAGTCTTTAACACTTTACTATATTATACTATTAGAGTATTCTGAAGTGGTCTATCAGCTTACCTTTACTGGTGAGTTGCATATCTTCATGTTACTTATATCGGGGGATCCGTTGCTAAGGTGTTCCTAGTGGCCCATGGGTGAGCTTCTTGATGGAGTTCATGATGCAGTTAGTAGGATTCATGTTTTGAAAAAAAGGAAATTCATTTGGCTGAGCCAGGTCTTAGCTGCAGCACATGGAAACTTTAGTTGGGTCATGTGGGATCTAGTTCCCTGATCAGGGATCAGACTGGGCCTCCTGCACTGGGAGCTTGGAGTCTTAGCCACTGAACCACCAGGTAAGCCCCAGATTCATGTCTTTTAATACCCTAGAAGGGTTCTGTCTGTTGTGCTCTCAGCCTCCCCTTTCCCACCGCCCGCCCCCCTCAGTCATCCAGCTCATAATTCAGGGATCTGGATGAGGAGAGAGAGAAATGAGCTCCTTTGGCCCCATTTCACATGGCTGGGGAAGCCAAGGGCTCTCTCACATGCTTCTGCTATGCCCTGTGGGAGAATCTTGGCTAAGATGGGCCAAGAAGATCTCTCTTGGCTTGAGCCCTGTCGCCTTGGGGGAAGGGGGATGTGAGTAAAGTCAAGCCATTCTTCTTACTCAGTCCGATGTGTCCAGACTTGTAATTTTTTGCTCCAGCAATGAGGTGGCGCTTCTCTTCTAGAAAGCTGGACTTCTACAAAGGCTCTCTTGTCTATGGATGATTGTCTAACAGTGTTTCCCAGAGGCTCTTGGACCACAGAAGAAGGGCTAGGAGCCCAAAAGTCTCTGCAGGATCCACAACCAGGACCAAGGTCTACCTGTCTATTGCCAAATGCCTGGGTGGGTCAGTCTCTGCCTCGGTCCCTTGGCATATGGTGCTAGATCCCAGAGGTTCCACAAAGGCATTCTTGTCAATGGATAGATGCCAGACTTTTGCTGTTGAATTAGGGGACAGAAATGAGAGCTATCTCATGCCTCCATGGTGCCGATGTCATTCCAGGTCCAGAGTTTTCATTGGTGGTTGGTGACACTGGGACTTTCTCCCTGCAAAACCAGCTATGATTTCCAAAATTCTAGATGCCCAGAAGCATGGCAGGTATTTATTATCAATCATATTATTTACACAGTCTAGCAGAGTTCAGTGCCCAAGGCACATAAAACAGCCTTATTATTTAGGAAGACGAGGGAAATCTCAGCCAAGTTTTTACGTGACAGAATTAATTAGCAAGCCCTTCAAAGAGCAACATCAGACCTGCTGTATTAACTCTTTCCATAGTCACCCTGACACTGCTTCTAAACCCCAGCGGTGGCACTTTCTTCCATAGCTGCAGTTACATCTTATCTGAATTCCCCCACACGACCACCAAACTCATAGAAACAGCCTCATCACATCCTCTGCAGAGAAATGAGGCACCAGTCCACCAGCTCTATCTCCTTAAATGTCTGAGTTTCGCCTCCACAGGTCTCTCCTTTAAAGCTTTTAAAATAAATAATCCCAACCTCTTCTTTGTTCACTTAGACCTAGGCATGGTCTCTGCTTCCTGAAATTGCTATTTTCATAAGTTCTATGTTTGGTAGTTTCATTTTTTTCTGTTGAGTTCATTAACAACTTTCTACATAGCTTAAAATCTTTATGTGAAATTATCTATGATCAGATACCTTCTGCAGCTCTAAGCTCGACTCTGACTGATACAAGAACAGAGACCATCTTCCTTTGGTAGAGGTGATTGACAAGCTAGAATCACCAAGATCTGTTGATTCACTTACTCATTAATTTTCATTTTTTATACCAAGTTTGTGCTGAGGCAGCTGTGGCAATAGTAGCAAGAACAGAAGTAGCCATAGATTTAGTGACCTCTGATGACCCCTGCACTGGGTGAACCTGAAACCAGATTTCAGCATCAACTGAAAGACTGATGCTGAAGTTGAAGCTACAATACTTTGGCCACCTGATGCAAAGAAGCAACTCACTGGAAAAGACCCTGATGATGGGAAAGATTGAGGGCAAGAGAAGGATGACAGAGGATGAGAAGATTTGATGACATCACCAACTCAATGGACATGAGTTTGAGAAAACTCTGGGAGATAGTGAAGGACAGGGAAGGCTGGCATGCTGCAGTGCATGGGATCTCAAAGAGTGGACATGATACCACCTGAACAACAAATGTACCAAAAAAGTCACTGTAGCCATATGACATTTGATAGTCCATTGTTCACTTCAGTTAAGTCACTCAGCCTTGTCTGACTCATTGCAATCCCATGAGCCACAGCATGCCAGGCCTCCCTGTCCATCACCAATTCCCAGACTTTACCCAAACTCATGTCCATTGAGTCAGTGATGCCACCTAACCATCTCTTCCTCTGTCGTCCCCTTCCCCTGCCCTCAATCTTTCCCAGCATCAGGAACTTTTCCAATGAGTTAGCTTTTCACATCAGATGGCCAAAGTATTGGAGTTTCAGCTTCAACATCAGTCCCTCCAATGAACACTCAGGATTGATCTCCTTTAGGATGGACTTGGTGGATCTTCTTGCAGTCCAAGGGACTCTCAAGAGTTTTCTCCAACCCCACAGTTCAAAAGCATCAATTCTTTGGTGCTCAGCTTTCTTTACAGTCCAACTCTCACATCCATACATGACTCCTGGAAAAACCATAGCCTTGACTAGATGGACCTTTGTTGACAAAGTAATGTCTCTGCTTTTGAATATGCTGTCTAGGTTGGTCATAACTTTCCTTCCAAGGAGTAAGCATCTTTTA
>SJYA01000034.1:111068-157281 GCA_006410615.1 Neotragus moschatus | reverse complement strand
AATAGATGTTTTTCTGGAACTCTCTTGCTTTTTTGATGATCTAGCAGATGTTGGCAATTTGATCTCTGGTTCCTCTGCTTTTTCTCAAACAAACCTGAACATCTGGAATTTCATTGCACTTACTTTTATAAGACAGAAAAAAATGTTTTTGAGATTTTTGGTCACTTTTTTTTTTCAAAGTCAGATGAAATTATATTCATAATGATCAATAACTTAGGAAAGCTGATGTATGCTGTGTGCTCAGTCATGGAATTTTCCAGTAAGAATACTGGAGCAAATTGCCATTTCCTACTCTAGGGGATCTTCCCAACCCAGGGATCGAACATGCATCTGTTGCGTCTCCTGTATTAGCAAGCAGATTATTTACCACTGTGCCACACAGGAAGCCCTCTTACTATACCTGATCTTAGCCAAAAGGCCAAAATCTAATAATATTTACTTTTAGATGGTTATATTTGATGGGATAGAGCTTTGAACTAATTGCACAAAAAGAACTGTATGTGTAATCAGCTAGCTTGATTCACTGGAACACAGTTNAAAGGCTTTGGCATAGTCAACAAAGCAGAAATAGATGTTTTTCTGGAACTCTCTTGCTTTTTTGATGATCTAGCCGATGTTGGCAATTTGATCTCTGGTTCCTCTGCTTTTTCTCAAACAAACTTGAACATCTGGAATTTCATTGCACTTACTTTTATAAGACAGAAAAAAATGCTTTTGAGATTTTTGGTCACTTTTTTTTTCAACATCAGATGAAATTATATTCATAATGATCAATAACTTAGGAAAGCTGATATATGCTGTGTGCTCAGTCATGGAATTTTCCAGTAAGAATACTGGAGCAAATTGCCATTTCCTACTCTACCCCTAGGGATTTCCTACTCTTCCCAACCCAGGGATCGAACATGCATCTGTTGCATCTCCTGTATTAGCAAGCAGATTATTTACCACTGTGCCACATAGGAAGCCCTCTTACTATACCTGATCTTAGCCAAAAGGCCAAAATCTAATAGAATTTACTTTTAGATAGTTATACTTGATGGGATAGAGCCTTGAACTAATTGCACAAAAAGAACTGTATGTGTAATCAGCTAGCTTGATTCACTGGAACACAGAAAACAGTTAACCAACCACTTTGATTTTCAGAATAACAATGGTGTTGGCCTTTAAACTTATTTAACANACACAGGAAGCCCTCTTACTATACCTGATCTTAGCCAAAAGGCCAAAATCTAATAATATTTACTTTTAGATGGTTATATTTGATGGGATAGAGCTTTGAACTAATTGCACAAAAAGAACTGTATGTGTAATCAGCTAGCTTGATTCACTGGAACACAGTTAGAAAACAGTTAACCAACCACTTTGATTTTCAGAATAACAATGGTGTTGGCCTTTAAACTTATTTAACATAGTTGAACTTTTATGGATAACCTGAAATTGTACAACCATAAAATTGTATAGAGAATGAGGATCAATAGAGAGGGATCTGACATACCACAGTCACTGAACATAGGAATTTTATCTCAGTGCTGAAAAGATGTTTCTCTCAACCACAGCTTACATATATGGCCACTTCAATGGTGTACCTCTATAACATTTTCCTGAATTCCCATAAATAAGAGTTCTTACAGTTATTCTCTTTAGGTAATTGCCACTTCCAGAATAACCTCAGGTCATTGAAACATCCTGGTTCTGCAAGAAACCCATTATTAGCCAGATTCCATCATGAAAATCCATCTTGCTACTGCTGTGAAGATGTGACTTTATGACCTTGGAGGGAAAAAAAATGCAAAGAGCTATCCAGTGGCTCTTCATGGTGAAAGAAATGCTGTAAGGGTACATTTTCTAAACCACACTTATTAAGAATTGGCTTCACCTCTTGGTTCTCTTCACCCTCCTCTGCCTCATGAAAGTCTTCTAGAGAGTCACATGTATGTTGGGTGATATATACATGATATATACATAGTCACAAAATGAGTAGCCTTTGTTCTTAAAAAAGATGAACTTCCACTGCTCTTCGTTGACCATTGTCTCCATCAAGGTCCAGTAAGGGAATGAAAACTACACCAGTCATTGAACGGACAGAATTTAAATATTAGGAATTTTCAACTAGGTATATAGTTGTGAATTAAGTAACTGAAGGGGGCTTCCCAGGTGGAGGTAGTGGAATAAAGAACCCACCTGCCAATGCAGGAGACATAAGAGATGTGGGTTCAATCTGTGGGTTGGGAAGATACCCTGGAGAAGGAAATGGCAACCCACTCCAGTATTCTTGCCTGGAGAACCCCATGGACAGAGGAGCCTGGTGAGCTATGGTCCAAAGGGTTGGGCACAACTGAAGTGACTTAGCATACACACAAACAACTGAAAAAGAAAAAAAAAAAAAACACACTATTGAAGATTGATGTTTTTGAATTGTGATGTTGGAGAAGATTCTTGAGAGTCCCTTGGACTACAAGGAGGTCAAATCAGTCAATCCGGAAATCAACCCTGAATATTCATTGGAAGGATTGATGCTAAAACTGAAGCTCCAATACTTTGGTCACTTGATACAAAAGACCAACTCATTAGAAAAGACACAATGTTGGAAAAGATAGAAGGCAGGAGAAGGGGACAACAGAGGACGAGATGGTTGGATGGCATCACCGACTCAATGGACATGAGTTTGAGCAAGCTCCAGGAGATGGTGAAGGACAAGGAAGTCTGGCATGCTGCAGTCCATGGAGTAGCAAAGAGTTGGACATAACTGAGCAGCTGAACAACAATTGTACCATAGATGCAGCAACTACAGGGATCAGATGCCATCCCTGTGGCTGAAAGAACAAAAAGGAAAGGCTAGACTTAAAATTTAGAAATTTAGGTGAGGAAGAGTGGTCCTGAATTGTTGAAACTCAGATTTTTGAAGAGAGAATGGGTTTAGTTATGCAGTGGGTACTAGTGTTTCTGAGCTTAGAGAAGAGACTCCAAAATGCTGGGACTCCAACCCCTGAGGATGCGATGCTGTTGGTTGATGTTGGTACTGTAAGAGTAACCCAGAGAGGCTTGCTCCATGAGTATTGAAAAAAGTGCAAACTGAACCCAACTGCTGCTATCCAGGGAAATGAAAAAGCATTGTCAAGATGATACTCAGGGAACTGCAAGTAGATAGGAAGCCAACAAGGCATACACAGAAGGGCAGTGTCCCTGTTTTCTTCTCCAGCTTTACAGTCTCCTCCTTCTGTCCTCTTGTGGTCAGCTGGTAAGTAGAAGTGAGGTCTACAGAATCCCAGCTTCAGCTTCACAAAGCAAGTAGAGAAAGGTGTTTGGAGCTGAGAGACAATTCCTTAGTAAGTGACGCAACCATCCACAGAACATTCTTCTGAAATAACTGAAAATTGACTACTGATTACAATCACACTGTGGTTAACAGTGTAACTACTTATAAAGGTAGGCAGCTTAGTAGGAGACTATATAACTCAGCATAACTTCGTGGTTTTAACAGTAGAGAGAGAAATAATGCAAATTCCAATCCATGTTTATTATGCAATATAAGAAGATGAACTATACGTCTGCATATCTCTTTCTGATGCTTGTTTGAAGAGCACTGATGCACTCTATGACTTCCAAGAGTGAAAACTGTAACATAAATTTGACACTTACCAACCATTAAGAGGAAAAACTGAGAAGGTCCTGTTTTTTAAACCAGAACAAATAAAGCTCATCTCAAATGATGTTTGTTGAAAATACACTCACTCCCATCCCTCTCCTAAAACACCACATAAACTAAATAACAACTAGAATTTCTCACTTCTGCCTGTGTCAGAAAGTCAAAACTTGGTTTTGATTAGTGTGTGAAAATATATGTTGTTATATCCTGTTGGCGAGCATTGCATTCGCATTTCTACGCTGGGGTGCCATTTGGCTGTTACGCGTGACAATCCTCTAAAGCAATCATCCACAGCCTTTTTGGCACCAGGGGCAGTTTTTGGAGAAGACAATTTTTACGTGGACAGGGATGGGGGTTGTTTGCGGATGATTCAAGCACATTGCATGTATTGTGCACTTCATCTCTATTATTGTTATATCAGCTCAACCTCAGATCACCAGGCTGTAGATTCCAGAGGTTGGGGACTCCCTGCTGTAAGTGAAGAAGTGGAGTGGCTCAGTCCTGTCTAACTCTTTGCGACCCCATGGACTGTAGCCTCCCAGGCTCCTCCATCCATGAAATTTTCCAGGCAAGAATTCTAGAATGGTTTTTCATTTCTTTCTCCAGGGAATCTTCCCAACCCAGGGGTCAAAACCAGGTCTCCCACATTGCAGGCAGATGCTTTACTGTTTGAGCCACCAAAGAAGCCTAAAATATGCTTTATTCTTTTCAACAGAAAACTCATTTCTAAAACTTTAATCCAAGGAGATAATCACATGGGTATAAAATAGATTCATTCAAAGATTTCTCTTCTTAATGTCATTTAAAGTAAAATAGAACTGATAATAAACTTAAACATTCATCCATTGAAGAATGTTGCTGTTCAGTTGCTAAATTGTGTCTGACTCTTTGTGACCCCATGGACTGCGGCACTCCAGGCTCCTCTGTTCTTCACTATCTCCTGGAGTTAGCTCAAATTCATATCCATTAAGTCAGCGATGCTATTCAACCATCTCAGTCTCTGCTGCCCCTTCTCCTTTTGCCTTCAGTCTTTTCCAGCAACATGTAATGAAATACTATGCAATCTACAAACACGATTATAGATATGGGTATATCTTTATTAACAAAGAAAGAACAAGTTATAAAACATTCATTCAACACCTGAGTACCTGATTGGCCAATGAACCAAACACTGACAATGTCTTTGCCCACAAAAAGCTCTCATTTATGTATAACTACTTGAGTATACTTATTTGACACAAACATATATGTATGTATATATATATATATATATATATATATATATATACAAATGAACTAAATCCTGAATGTTCATTGGAAGGACTGATGTTGAAGCTGAAACTCCAATACTTTGGTCACCTGATGCAAAGAACTGACTCAATGGAAAAGACCCTGATGCTGGGAAAGATTGAAGGCAGGAAGAGAAGGGGACGACAGATGACTGGATGGCACCACCGACTCGATGGACATGAGTTTGAGTAAGCTCTGGGAGTTGATGATGGACAGGGAAGCATGGTGCACTGCAGTCCATGGGGTCACAAAGAGTTGGACACAACTGAGCAACTGAACTGATACACACACACACACACACACACACACACACACACACACACAAATATCAGGCAAGATCTCCTTAAAAACATTGAGTCATTAGCAAAAAGAAAAAAACACATTTTTCTCTCAGTGGTGGGACTGTAGCTGATTTCTACTTCTGTCTTTGTCCTTTTTTTACTTTAAAAAATCCTACGCTTATTCAAAATCTAGGGCTCTAAATCTTAGCAGAGTTCTCAGTTGAATGTGATTTCTCTTTGCTCAGAATTACTTTATCATTTGATTTGTGTCATTCCTGGGGACCTTATATTCCATTCTGAATTATAATTAGTTATGTACTTGTCCTTTCCCCTTATATAAGATAAAAAGTATCTTGAGAACAATGACACCACCATGTCTAGCTTTCTATCTCTCATAACATCGAAAATAGAGCTTGGCATTTAGTGTGTGCTCAATAAATATTGTGTTTCATTCCTAATTTCACTCACCATCAAATTGCACTGGGCATTAATCAGAGTAATTGTTTCACTCTTATAGTTTATAGGTAATCATGTGCTACTTATAGCCCATGCTGAGGAGCTGCCTTAGTGAGCAATGTTTCATAGTATACATCCTAAGTCCTCCAGACAGAGCTGGCTGTTCTAAGGGTGCACAACTGACCCAAAGACAGCCAGTCCAAAGGCTGGCCACAGACATGATCCGGGATGAAAGTTTAACTAATAGCTATTCCCTGGAGAAAAAAAAAGCAAATGGTTATAAACATAGGAAATGGTGCTCAGCTTTATTAATAATAGTGAAAATGCACACCAAAACAAAGCAGAGACATGATTTCTTCATCCACTGGATTATTTAAAGTAAGAAGACAATGTTTTATGTGGAAAAGAATAGAGAAATGGTCACTTCTCACATTGGATGGGTGGTAATGTAAATGCAGCTTTTCAGTTCAGTTCAGTTAGCTTTGGGGAAAGCAACTGGACAGCACCTATCAGCATTTACATTGTGCTCATCTTTTGATGTAGTTATTCTCTACCAGGAATATAATTTGCAGAGATACTTCCTTGTGCATAGAGATGATCAAAGGATGGTCTTTATAATCATAAATGAAACACTCAAAACTTTCCCTTCATTAGGAAAGAAAGGTTAAGTAAGCTATTTACATCCATAAAGTAAAAAGAGAATCAGGAATTCAGTAAAGTTACTAAAATCAAATTCAGTGTCCTTACCAAGACCCACGGTCCTGTGTAATCTGGCTTCTGCCTCTGAACTCATTTCCTCCCTCTTCCTTCATCCTTTGCTCTGTTTCAAAATCTAGGGCATTTGTACTTGCTTATTCTTCTACCTTTATTATTCTTTCTCCAACATTCTCTTAGCTGGTTCATTCTCTTCAAAAGCTCTGCTTGAATGGCACCGTGTGGCACCCTGATTTCTACCTTCTCAATATTTTAACCCCCTTTATTTTTCTTCACAAAATGTACCAGCTCCTAACATTAAACACTGAAAATGAAAGTCACTCAGTAGTGTCTAACTCCTTGTGACTCCATGGCCTATAAAGTCCATGGAATTCTCCAGACCAAAACACTTGAGTGAGTAGCTGTTCTTTCTCCAGGGCATCTTCCCAATCCAGGGATCAAATCCAGGTCTTCTGCATTGCAGGTGGATTCTTTACCAACTGAGCCACAAAGGAAGCCCAATAATATTAGAGTGGGTAGACTATCCCTTCTCCAGTGAATCTTCTCAACCCAGGAATTGAACAGGGGTCTCCTGAATTGCAGGCAGATTCTTTACCAACTAAGCTATCAGGTAAGCCTATTGAACACTGAGCTACATATTAATAATCAATCTGCTTCACTAGAACCCAAATGTTTATAGGCAAATATTTTATCTATTCAGTTCAGTACAATTCACTCACTCAGTTGTGTCCAACTCTTTGTGACCCCATGAATCACAGCACGCCAGGCCTCCCTGTCAATCACCCACTACGGAGTTCACTCAGACTCATGTCCATCGAGTTGGTGATGCCATCCAGCCATCTCATCCTCTCTCGTCCTCTTCTCCTCCTGCCCTTAATCCCTCCCAGCATCAGGGGCTTTTCCAGTGAGTCAACTCTTCACATGAGGTGGCCAAAGTATTGAAGTTTCAGCTTCAGCATCAGTCCTTCCAATGAACACCCAGGACTGATCTCCTTTAGGATGGACTGGTTGGATCTCCTTGAAGTCCATGGGACTCTCAAGAGTCTTCTCCAACACCACAGTTCAAATCAACTCTTCGGCACTCAGCTTTCTTCACAGTCCAACTCTCACATCCATACATGACCACTGGAAAAACCATAACCTTGACTAGATGGACCATAGTTGACAAAGTAATATCTTTGCTTTTCAATATGTTATCTAGATTGGTCATAACTTTCCTTCCAAGGAGTAAGCATCTTTTAATTTCATGGCTGCAATCACCATCTGCAATGATTTTGGAGCCCCCCAAAATGAAGCCGGACACTATTTCCCCATATATTTCCCATGAAGTGATGGGACCACATGCCATGATCTTAGTTTTCTGAATGTTGAGCTTTAAGCCAACTTTTTCACTCTCCTTTTTCACTTTCACCAAGAGCCTTTTTAGTTCCTCTTTACTTTCTGTCATAAGGGTGGTATCATCTGTATATCTGAGGTTATTGATATTTCTCCTGGCAATCTTGATTCCACCTTGTGCTTCTTCCAGCCCAGCATTTCTCATGATGTAAATAAGTTAAATAAACAGGTGACAATATACAGCCTTGACGTACTTTGTTTCCTATTTAGAACCAGTCTGTTGTTCCATGTCCAGTTCTAACTGTTCCCTCCTGATCTGCATATAGGTTTCTCACATAAAGACCTACAAGAACTTTTAGAATTAACACCTAAAAAAAGATGTCCTTTTCATTATAGGGGACTGGAATGCCAAAATAGGAAGTCAAGAAACACCTGGAGTAACAAGCAANTCTGATGCTGGAAGGGATTGGGGGCAGGAGGAGAAGGGGACGACCGAGGATGAGATAGCTGGATGGCATCACGGACTCGATGGGCCTGAGTCTGAGTGAACTCCGGGAGTTGGTGATGGACAGGGAGGCCTGGCATGCTGCGATCATGGGGTCGCAAAAAGTCGGACACGACTGAGCGACTGAACTGAACTGAACTGAAATGTTGTGTGGGTGAGTCCAAGACCTGGCATTCAAGAGCTACTGGATGAATATGAATATAAGCTAGATGAATATTAGATGAATAACTGGATATGAAAACTCCTACATTTATGGACTTTGTTCTGCTTGCCAGGCACTATGCTCAGACTTTCTATGTACCATCTCATTTAATTCTCATCACACCCCTCTGATAGTGATTCCCATTTCACAGTGAGGTCAGCAAAGCTGAGAGAGGGGAGGTGACCTGTCCAAGTCACACAGCTCAAAGTGAACGATCCCAGGCATTCTGACTCCAGAACTTGATCTTGCTTTCAGAAAATACAGAAAAACAAACTGGCCAATGTTCCTAGAATGGGAGTACCATAAAGGTCACACAAATGGAATACCTAAAAATGAATGAAATACAACCCATGCTTCAAGATACATGAATCTCAGGAACATAATGAGAAAAAGAACAAATGATAGAAAAAAAAAAAAAACTATGATTATATTCATATAAAGGTCAAAACAGGCTAAAGGAAACATTATGTTGTTTAGTTAAATACACAGATGGTAAACTCTAAATGAAGCAAAACAAATCTAAGGAATATGCCCTCTGGGAGGGTCAAGATTGGACCAGACAGGGAACAACGTACTAGTAATTTTCTTTTTCTTCAGTCGGGTACTGAGAGAGTCAATTCCTAAGCAGGTTGATAAGAAGTCTGGGGGTCCCCAAGGAGAGAGGGGTCTGGAATTCTCAAGCAAGAGAAAAGGACAATTTTTTTCCCTCTACATTCCTTAGTCTTAGTCACACAAAAAGGTTTTTTTTTTTATCTTTAAGCCTGGGACCGATGATTACACAACAAACAACTTAGTTTAAACTCCATGCTAAGGATTATATAACAACAATGCATCCTGCTTGAGGACAATTTCTCCTTCCTGAAAACCTTCTGGCTAATCCTGTTATTAGGATTCAGACTTAAATTGAAGAAAGTAGGGAAAACCACTAGACCATTCAGGTATGACCTAATCAAATTCCTTACGATTATACAGTGGAAGTAAGAAATAGATTTAAGGGCCTAGATCTGATAGAACTATGGACGAAAGGTTCGTGAAATTGTACAGCAGACAGGGATCAAGACCATTACCATGGAAAAGAAATGCAAAAAAGCAAAATGGCTGTCTGGGGAGGCCTTACAAATAACTGTGAAAAGAAAAGAAGTGAAAAGCAAAGGAGAAAAGGAAAGATATAAGCATCCGAATGCAGAGTTCCAAAGAATAGCAAGGAGAGATAAGAAAGCCTTCCTCAGTGATCAAGGCAAAGAAATAGAGGAAAAGAACAGAATGGGAAAGACTAGAGATCTCTTCAAGAAAATTAGAAATGTCATAGGAACATATCATGCAAAGATGGGCTTGATAAAGGACAGAAATGGAATGGACCTAACAGAAGCAGAAGATATTAAGAAGTGGCAAGAATACACAGAAGAACTGTACAAAAAAGATCTTCATGACCCAGATAATCACGATGGTGTGATCACTCACCTAGAGCCAGACATCCTGGAATGTGAAGTCAAGTGGGCCTTAGAAAGCATCACTACGAACAAAGCTAGTGGAGGTGATGGAGTTCCAGTTGAGCTATTCCAAATCCTGAAAGATGATGCTGTGAAAGTGCTNCCCAGATAATCACGATGGTGTGATCACTCAGCTAGAGCCAGACATCCTGGAATGTGAAGTCAAGTGGGCCTTAGAAAGCATCACTAGGAACAAAGCTAGTGGAGGTGATGGAATTCCAGGTGAGCTATTTCAAATCCTGAAAGATGATGCTGTGAAAGTGCTATACTCAATATGCCAGCCAATTTGGAAAACTCAACAGTGGCCACAGAACTGGAAAAGGTCAGTTTTCATTCCAATCCCAAAGAAAAACAATGCCAAAGAATGCTCAAACTACCACACAGTTGCACTCATCTCACATGCTAGTAAAGTAATGCTCAAAATTCTCCAAGCCAGGCAATATGTGAACCGTGTATAAGGTCAGACCCCGGGGGCCATGCGCCCCTTCCCTCCCCCGCTGGTGGGGGAAGTCCCTAAGGAAGGGGCCTCCCAGATTCTGGGGACCAGTGACAGCACAGTTCGCCAGCTAAAGCTGCAGTTCGCTAGCTAAAGCTGCCCCACCTCCACCATATAGAAGGACCTATCAGCCCACGACACCTCGGCCCAGCAACCTATCAAAACCCCCATCCATTAACCTGGGCATCCCTCACAGCGTGCATATATAAACAAACTTCTAACACGGTCCGGGCACGTGGACTTCTTCAACCTGCCCCATTCGGTTCCAGGAATCCCGCCCAGGAGTGCTTTGCCATTAAAGCCTGTTAGACACTCTTTTGATGTCCTGGTCATAACACCATGAACTTCCTGAAGTTCAAGCTGGTTTGAGAAAAGGCAGAGGAACCTGAGATCAAATTGCCAACATCCGTTGGATCATGGAAAAAGCAAGAGAGTTCNGTTCAAGCTGGTTTTAGAAAAGGCAGAGGAACCAGAGATCAAATTGCCAACATCCACTGAATCATGGAAACAGCAAGAGAGTTCCAGAAAAATGTCTATTTCTGCTTTATTGACTATGCCAAAGCCTTTGACTGTGTGCATTACAATAAACTGTGGAAATTTTATCTATTGATTACTATCAAGTCACCAGTGTCTAGAAAGACATCTTGTAATGAATATCTGTTTTAGATTAATCAATTAATTAAAAGGTATGTGTCAGGATTATACATTTTAACATGAAAAGATATCTAAGATATATTGATGTTGTTAAAAAATACAAATGATATGGTCCCGTTTATGTAAAGAATAAGTATGTGTGTATATATTTATATATACACACAGTTTTATATGTTTATATATATATACGTATGTATAGATATATGTTTCCATGGTGGCTCAGCAGTAAAGTCTCCTGCCAATGCAGGAGATGCAGGTTCAGTTCCTGGATTGGGAAGATACCCTGGAGAAGGAAAGGGAAACCTATTTCAGTATTCTTGCCTAGGAAATCCCAAGGACAGAGGAGCTACATTCCATGGGGTCACAAACTGTTGAACATGACCTAAACAACTGAACAACTATATATGTATACATATATATATATATGTATACATATTTATATAAGCTTATACATGAATGAATTTGTGTATCTGATCCACAATTGCATGTAGATATTCAGATAAAGAACTGAAATTACACGCATCAAATTGTCATCTCTGGCAAGCAGAGTGTCAATAGGAAGCAAGGAAAAGGAACTTTCACATTCTACTCGTTATACTTCCATATTAATTTAATTTAATTAACTTATTTCTTTTCTTCTTTCTTTTTTTTTCATTTGCTTATTTGTTGTTTTTAGTCCTGCAGTTAGGTGTTACCTAACTGAGTGAATGTAAGGCAAATTATACTTTTTAAGGGTACAAAGGAAAAAGAACAATACAGAGAAAATGATACAAAAACAATTGTGTTTTATGTTAAATTAAAATGCTTCCTCCTTCTGAATTTTTCTACTCAGTACATTAATGTATCATGACAGATTACAGTACACACTGCATTTTATTTTCTTTAGAGCCTCTCCATGTGATGAAAGAGAGGTTGTTTTGTGTGCTCAGTTGCTCAGTCATGTCCACTTCTTTAAGATCCCATGGACTGTGGCCCACCAGGCTCCTCTGTCCATGGGGATTCTCCAGGCAAGAATACTGAAGTGGGTGGCTGTGTTTTTCTTCAGGGCATCCTCCCAAACCAGGGAGAACTCAGATCTCCCACACTGCAGGCAGATTCTTAGTATCCGAGCCACCACATGATATTGGTCTCCTATCTCCTTATTCACTAAATTAAAACATCATTTGTTTTTATTAAGCATTTATGAAATCATACCTCTAGTCCTCCTATCATGGGATTTTATCATCTTTAAGGTTTCATGTGGGATGTAAATGAGACTGATCATTGTAGCCAATATAGTCTTCCAATTATAAAAATTGTGCTAAGTTTATCTAGAAATGATCCCTGAATATGTTCACACAGTTCAAGCTCCAGTGTTACATTACAGAGAATGCCAGTTTACTAACAATTTCAAGATTGCCTTGGGGTTTTCCTGCTTCAGAGCATGAGGTTTATCAGTTGTGAATGAGGATTAAATCCGAGCATATATGATTACAAACGCATACATGTCAAATCTTAGCTTTCACATTCAAAGTGCCTACAAATAACCAACTGCTCTTTTAAGTGCAAACTGGAAAAAAAAAATAAGGTATCACATCTCATTTGTAGATTGTGTTCCTTCCTCTGAAAAAGACTGAAAGATGGGGTCACACTGTTCCATTAAAACATATTCCCTTTTACACTGAGGCAAAGAATATGATTTAAAAGTCTGCTCATCACTCTAGCTCTGCCTTTTATGTGTGAGCTACTGAAACATAAATACACCACTAATTCTTTGCAACTAGACTGTAAATCAAACATGTCACTTAGTAAATGACCCTTATTCCTCATCTGTTTCTTACTAAAGATTACTAGCTATCTGTGGCTACTGCAAGAAAACATAGAAAGTTTTGAGGAAGATACTTTTGCCTATCATTCCCTGAAGGCAGCTTGCTTATTTTGAAGCTCTCTTTGTAAAGAAACAAACAATTGGTTGAAAGGTGAAAATTCTAGTCAAATAATTTTTATAGGGTTTATGTTTTTATTCTTTTCGTAGGATGCTAAGTGATGATGTGTGAAATATATATTTTTCAGCTGAATTCACTAATTGTTTTGATGGTAAGTAATTAGAGACACACACCCACTAAGAAATGAAATAATCAGACAAAATGAGAATTTGTTGTGATAATCCCTCTTGTAAAAAAAAAAATTAGAAATAACAATTTTAAAAATTAATTCAGCCCAACCATAATAGTAACAACTCCCATTTACTGAATATTTGCTGTTTACTGGCCACTTACCAGAATTTAGCACCTCTGGCCAGCTCACAGTTGAGAGCCTATTGGATTTAGCAATAAGCAACTCACTGTTGTATTTGCCAAGATTAGTTTCTGAATCAGTTCCAGTGGAGATGAAAGAAAAGTTTCAGTATATTAAGGAAGATTGGGTAAGAAGGAAGTAGAAACAACTACCATGGAAACAAAATTACTCATAAAAGGTAAAAGAGGAATATAGTCCAGAAAAGGTGGTTAGAAAGCTGGTCTTTGATAATTTTTTTTAGGTTTTTTTTTTTTTTTTTTTTTTTTTAATAAAGGCGAACTGAGCTGATTTCATGAAACCTGGAGCAGCAGTTTAAAGGTACAGAAGAGAGATATAACAACCCTCTGAGCAAGGCAACTGAGGGTTAGAAAGAAGAGGAGGGTTTCTGGGGAAGATATGACTGCTATGTTCAGATTCTGTCAAACCCTACTAGACATCTATCCTTAGGCATTCCACGAACACCTCAAACTCAGCATTTGTACCCCCACCCCCAAACTTGTTCTGCTTCTTCTTCCTCTCTTAACAAATGGCAACATTACCCACCTACGTTCCCAAACCAAAAATCTGGACATGATGCTGAATCATACCTTTTCTTTATCCTCTCATTCTATTGCCAAGTTCTGTTTATCTTTTAAAAATATGAATATTATATTTCTCCTGAGACTCTTACCCTGAGAAGTCCAGGTTAGATGCTCTATGATATCGGTCAGGATCCCATCAGAAAAACAGGAATTACAGCAGATACTACAGGAGAGGCGATTCAACACAAGAAATCAGTCGCACAAAGAGAGAATGAAGGCGCTGAAGCAACTAAAAGAATAGCAACAGAAGGGCAATTACCACCTCCAGAGGTTGAGGAGTGAATCGGAGAGATGGCATTACCAGAACCAGGGGTGTACTGGTTAATGTTCAACACCAAGCTCTCTGGAAAACAACAAAACTTGTCTGTGAATTTATGTGGTGTAAATATCCCACCAGAGCTGATTTCAAGCTACCAACCCAGCGCTAAATATTGAGTTGGGAAGCGACGTGCAGATTCAGAGCGGCCATACCGGAAACCAGAAGCTAGGCTGGAACTATAGGGGAGAAGTAGCTATTTCCTAAAATTCTGACTAAGTAGAACCTTGGCTTCTCCAGTTCTGCCACCTTCCATTCACTCTCCAGTGCCTCTATTTGGCCAGACCCAGCCATATCCAAGCTCAGTCCGGGAAATGCAGCCTGAAAGTTCAAATAGCCTCAGATACATAGCAGAGCTGAGAAAGGCAAGAACCGATGAGTAAAAGACTCCCGGGGTGCATCCACCTTCATTAATACTGGCCTATAAACTTTCCAAGGACAGGAACCACTCCATAGTTCAGAGTGTGCATTCAGTAAGCATCAAATATTTTAAAGAATAAATGAATGGTTGATCGGCAAATGTAATGTCAGCACTCAATAAGCAGAAATCTGTGCCTCTTTGTGTATATACAAAGTGAAGTCAAAGTGTGGTCGGTCAGTAGTATCCAACTCTTTGTGATGCCACGGACTATAGCCTGCCAGGTTCATCTGTCCGTGGAATTCTCCAGGCAAGAGTACTGGAGTGGATTTCCATTCCCTCCTCCAGGGGATCTTCCCAACCCAGTGATCCAACCCAGTTCTTCTGTATTGCAGACGGATTCTTTACCCTCTGGGCCACCAGGGAAGCCCTGTGTATATATGACTTCCCACATTTATTGATACAGTGGAGCTCTAACTTGGCAAAGTAGCATATTCAGGTGTTTTACTGCTTGACTTTAAAAAAAATCCCCACTAGTGCCTTAGCTCTTCAATCCCATCTCAGACAACTTTCTGGAAAACTGTAAGCTTTTGCTTGATCTAATGATTCTTGTCAATTAAAAATCCCCAAGTTATTTACAAATCTACTTTTTAGCAATTATCATTAACCTAGCATATTCTACAAGTTCCCCTCTCCATCTAGCTCTGTCAACTACAAAACCAGTAGTTAAAATCTTCATCTATATTGCTGGTTTCTGCCAATGGATAAACTGTTTCAACTTCCACCTATCTTCTGCTTGGTCCAACTTCTATTTCTAATCACATTCAACAGAGTCAAATATATTTCATCTGAAGGACTATTTATAGTAGAAGTTTCCTGTGAATCTTATGCCTGGGGTGCCTCTGCTTCAGGTGGCTACTTTTGTTCTGATATGTATTTAGAATGATTTGTAAGTCTTGTTAAAGATTATAAAGTCAAGGCTTCCTTTGTTGGCCAGTGGTTAAGAACCTGCTTACCAGTGCACGGGACATGGATTTGATCCCAGGTTCAGGAAGATTCCACGTGCTGCAGGACCCTTGAGCCCGTGAACCACAACTACAGATCCTGTGCTCACAAACTGTGACTTCTGAGCCTGTGTGCTGCAGCTACCGAAGCCTGCGCACCTAGAGCCTGTGCTCAACAACGAGAGAAGCCGTTGTGATGAGAAAGCCATGCACCACAGCTAGAGAGGAGCCCCCACTTGCTGCAACTAGAGAAAGACCCAATGCAGCCAAAAATGAAAAGATAAATCTGAACACTAGTCGGGCTTCCCAGGTGATGATAGAGGTAATGAACATGCCTGCTAATGCAGGAGACATGAGAGCTGTGAGATCGATCTCTGGGTTGGGAAGGTCCCTTGGAGGTGGACAAGGCAACTCACTCCAGTATTCATGCCTAGAGAATCCCAAGGACAGAGAAGTCTGGAGGGCTACAGTCCACAAGGTCCTACAGAGTCAGACGCAACTGAAGCGACTTAGCATGTACGCACAGACACTACTTGAAGTGTGAGGGCCAAAACTGAATTGGTTATCAACTACTGCAAGCAGGGAAAGAGTCCAGAGTAAACTGAACTCAACTGAACTCAATTCTGATTTGTACAGTGATGACTGGACATTTTAGAGGAAGAATGAGGGTGACGGAGACAGAGTCCAGGAAGAGAAAATTTTAAAAAGTAGGGAAAGGACATTGGTGCATGTGAAACCCACCCGGGTTATTAACTGGTACTTATTTGGGCTCCTACATACCCACAGAGGGTGGGAGACAGAGGTCCTGCCATCAGGTGTTGGTTGGGACAAACAGTGGACTCTTCAGGCGGCCTTGAGTTCTCTCGGGCAGCCACTTTAAGGGGGGAGGGAGACCAAGGTCATTGTCACTGGAAATTATTAAATTTTTCTTCACGTCTATATAGGCCAAGGTTGGGCCTAATCTGAAAGAGTGCTTAGCAAAGCCTGGCTAGAGTTTGGCCAAGGAGAAACTCTTTGTCAGTCTTACACAAAAATACATGCTCAACTATTCACTCTTCCCAGACATCCTCTTGTCAGAAAGTCAGGAAGAGGCCATTCCAGTCACTTTTATATGCCTCCTTCTTCACCTCCCACAGCACAAGCTCTCCAAGAGCAGAGACTAGGCTTAGTTCCCTTTTGAACTACTTCTGTGAATTTACCCATTTTCCACATTCACTGTCACCCATGGGTGGGCCAAGTGGTGGGTGAGGTCTTCTTCAGGTGCAGGCAACAAAGAAGATTCTGTTGTCTACAGAGAATTTTAAAATATCTGCTTTTCATTATTGCCATTTCTAACAATGTCAGTGACAAAAGTATGCCTCCTGCCTGAAATCTTTCATTGATCTAAATTCTAAGTAATTTCTCTGGCCACTATTAGGTTTTAATAATAACATGCATAAGCTTCAAATTCACACAGTTTTATCACTTATCCTTTAATAAATATTGTATTTTTTACAGAGCAGTTAATTTGGATAATTCCCAATTGTACAGTCAGCTCTGAACACTTGCGGACTCAGTATATGCTTCCAATTAAAAACAACTTTGTAATGTTTCAGAAATTGGTTGAGCTCTCTTTGGGTGCTGTAGGTATCTTTCATTGCTTCACTTAAACAGCAGACTCAAAATATATGATGAAAACACATTGATAGCTAAAAAAACAAAGGAGCAGAATTTGAGTTAATATAGTTCTATTATTCCACATAACTACTTGGAGTCTATATTTGTGCTTAAAACATTAAAAAGTGAAATAGAATGCAAGTCATGAGTTACAACATTCCATTTGCTAAGTACAATTTTAATTTATTGAAATTGTATAATTAATATATTGAATAGTATCATAAATTGAAATTTTTAAAATTAGTAGCAGTTTTAAAACTAAACAATGAATCAAGAAAACAAAATGTCCATCAGTTTTATCACTGAGTCACTGTCTAAATTTTGGTTTTAATAAAACTGCCTTACTAATTGTCAGAAAATTATTTACATAAAATATTATGATAGAATTATAACCAAATGATTACAGTTTAAACTGTTAAATAGATATAAAAACAATTAAATGAGTACTTGTGCATTTATTCATTTTGGTGCAAGATTATTTTATCTCTCAATTTTTATTTTTTATCCATGATACAAAGTTCAGTGAAATAAAGTCCTTCTTGCCTATATTTCTTTTCTAGCCATTATCATTATAAGCTTTTTGTTTTATTTGATGATTATTTCTGAAAGTACTTTTGTCACATGGGGAGGTATTTTGAAAAATGAGCCATTTCAGTGTTAAAGACACTAGGTCTGCCCCTGGTGACATCCACCCTAATCACCCTCTGTCCTCTCCTAAACCACAATGACTGATTCCTATCTGGGCTTCTTCATATAAGAGTCACAATGAGCTTTTCAAAATTCAGATCTGATCACACCCCCTCTCTTCTCTTTAAATTCTTCCATGGCTTTGAAATGGTCTTAAGATAAAGACATAGCTCCTTATTGTGGTCCCACAAGTTCTGTCCCTTACCCATCGCCTTTATCTTGACATCACTTTACCCCAACATCACCTTTATTCTCACATCGACTTCATCATTACCCTTACTCCAGGCTCTCATCACTCCCTGCTCCACTCATACTGGCCTCACTCTCAGCCTCTTCTACTTCCATACCCCCTCTCTCCATAAGACTTTTTTCAGATGCTATTTCCTGTACCCTAAAAGACCAGCCCCTTAGCTTTTTTGGTTCTAGTTAATTCTTACTCATCCTGCAGAGTCCCATTTAATTGTTAGCTCTTCAAAGACCTCTTCTCTGATCTCCCTTGCTTAGATGACCCCCAACAGTTACAGCCTCACATAGCATTGTGTGCCTTTCCTTCTAGCACAGGTCAGAGTGATAATCTCACTGATGCCACTTAGTGATTGATGTTTGTTTTTCTATTGGACTCTCCTGTATGCTCACCGCAGTATATCTAGGGCCTGGCATAGTACCTGGCAAGTGAAAGAAGGAAGGAAAGCAGGCAGACAGGGAGGGAGTGGAGGGTGGGAGAAAGCAAGGAACGAGAGTGGAAACAGAGTGTAGGAGGGAGAAATGGAAAACCTCAGAGAGAGAGGAAGGGAAAAAATGGTGACAAAGAATAAGACAAGGACCTAGACAATTAGACAAAATGACATGAAATCATTTGAAAACTTGAAAATTTTATTGCAAATCTTCCATAAAATATTTAGGAAAGGTTCATTCACTCTCACTATTTACTTAATATAATCTCTCATACAAATCTCCTCTCCAATAATTACTTTGCAAGGTCTTTATATGGAGAAGGAGATGGTGACCCACTTCAGTAATCTTGCCTGGAGAATTCCATGGACAAAGGAGCCTGGCAGGCTAAGGTCCATGGGGTCACAAAGAGTCGGACATGACTGAAGCAACTCAGCATGCACAGAAAGTCTTTATAAGATATGGTCGAAAGAAATGCATGCAAAGACCCAAACAAAATAAAATGAAAAAAAAACTTGAAAAGTATATTTTCAGATTCTATCACAGATAAACTGCTAATTTTCCTAATATGAAAGGCCTTCTGAAAAACAAGAAGACAAAAACCTGTTAAAAAATAGGCAAAAGATAAGAAGAAAGAATTTACAAATAAACATAAAAATTTGCTTAATCTTGCTCACATAAGAGAATGTCAGTGAAACTACACAGATGAGATTGGCGGAAATCCACAAGTTTGGCAATGTACTTTGTTGGGGTGGCAATAGGGAAATGGGATCTCTCATATTTTGTTAGTAAGGAGCTATAAGGATGTAATCCTGATGAGGAGAATTTATTACCAACTAGCAAAATCACCTTTGATCACCCTCCCATAAAAACCTAGTCTAGGCAACTACTTCAAGGATACTCTGGGAAAAAGACACACAAGGTGAAGGGTTCATCAGTTCCATTTTTCTCCTCTCCACTTTTGTGAGTACTTTTAAAAATTATATCCAGCTATGTTTCCTTTTGACTGCAGTATTCTAATGCTTTGGCTGGGGTTTCCCCAAAAAACTAAAGCCTAAAATAAAAGCTGCTGCATGAATGGACTATTCAGACATGGAATGGAAGAGGGATGGTAAACAGGAAAAGAATGGAGGGTCCTGACAAAGGTGCATTGTTGAGTTGGCCATGGCAAGAGGTTGCCCAAGTGGAGGGACTTTCTGAGAAAGCCTGATGGAACGAGCCTCAGAAGCAGACATTCCCAGCCTCAGGGAGATTCCAGGGCAGAAGGGGAGCAGCTGCAGACCTGTGTTGCCTGAGTCCATGCCCTGTTAGGGTATCCTTATGAGAAGTCTGGCCTGTGCGGAACAGTTCATGCATCTGTGACTGGACAAAGAGAATTCAATATGGCACACAAGAGGTGCACGCTACCAGGAAGGGGGATTATCACCCCTTGTAGATTAGTTTTGAAACTTAACTTTGAATTGGTAGAGTGAAACAAATACTGTGATTACTTTCTGAAAAATTGTCATTAAACCATCAAAACACGAAACAGATCATCTTATTCTTCTCAGTTTTACCAAGGCGTGCAGCTATCTCAGGAAGAAATAATAAGTATAAATCTGGAAAAGTATATTACAGATGTTAAGAGTTCAAATATGTACCCATCCATAAGAATAAGTCAGTTGTAAATGGTTTTTAGAGAAGCAGGGCTAAATATTTAGCATATTTAGCATATCAAATATGCTAATAGGGGTGAGAGAAGCATTCTAAACATATACAACATGATATGTGTACATATATTGATTTTGAAAAATTTGATAGTAAAAAGCAAGGGAACATAAGCTGGCATACCGTCTGCTCCATAAGCATTATTGAGGCAATGATAGAACAGCCAAGGGCTCATTTTGAAATGCTGATTATTTCTCTATGCCAGACAGAAGTGGGAATCAAAATGATTTACTCTAAGAACTTTGACTGTATTACTGTGAAATAATTTATACACTGTTAAATGATTTGAATACCCACGAAGTCTGTGAATCCCAAAGCTTGGTCCTTTACATTTCCCTGCATTTCTCCCACCAAAGCCAGATATTATGTGAAGTAATGAGTCTGGAATTCATAAGCAAATAAATTTTCTACAGATTTCAGTCATGCGAGCTGTTTAAAAGGTTTCGATCTTCTCAAGATGGTCTTCCCATCTGTATTAACCTCTCATTGCTGTCGTAACAAGATAACCACCATCTCAACGACTTAAAAAACGGAAATTTATGTTCTCTGAGTTCTACAAGACAAAGACCAGAATCAGGGTAAAAGCAGAGCCATGTTTCCTGCTGAAATTCTTGGAGAAAATCCATCCCTTGCCTCTTCCAGCTTCTGGTGGCTGTTGACATTCCTTGGGGGTCTTTGACTTGTGGGTTCTGTCTCTCCACTCTTGCCTTTGTCTCCACGTTCCCTTCTCGTCCTCTGTGTATTAAATCCTCCTCTACCTCTTTCTTCTAAGGACACTTAACAATGAAATTTAGGGCCCATCAGGATAACCCAGAATTATCTCTTCATCTCAATCATTCTTAGCTTATCTACCTCTTTAAAGACCCCTTTTCCGAACAAGGTAACACTTAGAGGATCAAGAGATAGAACCTGATGTCTTTGGGGCCACCATTCAGTCCATTACACTAAGCATGAGTTAATCAACTGATCCTAATTTCTATCTCACTCATTGCTGCTGTAGGATAACAACTAAAAAGGAAATTCTCCTCCCCCCAACCCTTATCCTCATCCCCACCCCAAGATTAGCCTTATTTTGTTTCTAAGGAAGAGATCAGCATATTTTTTTCTGCAAAGTTCCAGACAGTAAATATTTAAGGATTTGTCAGCCATATGGTCTCTGTTACAACTACTTAACTTTGCATGAAAACAGCTATAAGCAATATGTAAATGAATGTGTTCCAATAAAACTTTATTTTCAAAAACAGGCAATCAGCCAGATTTGGCCTGTGTACTAAGGTTTCCTAACTCTTGCAAAATCTAGGCTTTTCATAGGGAGAATGAAAATATTTCTGTATTTCAGGGTCTCTACTGAAATGTCCCTCTGTTTCTGGAATTGCCCTGAAAGAGAGAAGGGTGAGTATGTGGAAACTGAGAGAGGAGGGGGGCAAACTGAGTCAGGAATGAAGGTGTCAGTGAGGCTTCTTATGTCTAGGGGAAAGAGGTGTGGCAGCTCTGGGAGTACATTAGGTTCCTACTACAGCTGTAGGAAATGAACTTAAACTTATGGGTTAAAATTACAGAGTTATTATCTTACAGTTCTGTAATTTAGAAGCCCAAAAGAGGTCTCATTGGATTAAAATCGAGATGTCAGCAGGAATACAGTCTCTGGATGCTCGAGGGAAAGTCCATTTCCTTGCCTTCACCAGCCTCCAGAGGCTGCTCACACTCTTTGGCTTGCAGTCCTCTTCCTCCATTTTCAAAGCCAGTAGCTTCAGGTTGAGTCCTTATCACAACCTATCATTCTAATCTTTTCTGCCTCCCTTTTCCACTTTTAAAGATGCTTATGATGACATTGGGCCCACTCAGATAGTCCAGGGTGATATCTTTAAGTCAGCTGATTAGCAAGCACCAATATTTTTTGCAATCTTAATTCTCCTTTACCATATAATGTAACATATTAATAAGTTCTAGGAAACAGCTAACATCTTTGGGGGCGCATTATTCTATCACAAGGCATATGCAGAATCTGTATTCTACTCCAAGCAAAGCTCAGGAGGCAGCTGAACTTCTGATGGGGGATGAATGTAGATCCAAAGAGGCGGGAAACACACACTCTGGCCCCTGAGAGCAACTACAAATTCCCTGTGGCAAAGAGGACCGTGTGAAAACGCATCTCTGGAAACCAGCCGGAGCAACTCTGCAGCTCCCGACAGACTTCCCCAGCATTAAAATGAACAAAACGATGGTGATCATTCGGCACTGAAAACCAAAAATCTCTCCCATTTCTACAGAACTATGTGAACCCTAGCTTCTTAGATGAAAGTAAAGAGTAAGTTCTCATAATGATTGATACTGGATGTCCTGCCAGTCAGATGGTTGGAAACTCAAAGCAGGTTAAATTTGGTTAGAAAACTAGAAGAATATGACATTCATATTATCTCTATATCTCACAAAACTTTCTTATACTCACTACATTATCTTCCAAATTAGAGACGCTCAATCTGACCTAATATTCCCACCCAGCTGCTTAACAGCCTTTAATGGCTCAGTAATTCTGATCCTGGCATTAAAGAACTCTCCACTGGTATCTGTTAAAATGCTACTTCCTCAAATCATTGTGTGTGTGTGTGTGTGTGTTTGTGTGTGTTTTTGTGTGTGTGTGCTCAGTCGCTTCAGTCACATCCCACTCTTTACAACCCCATGGACTGTAGCCTGCCAGGCTCCTCTGTCCATAGAATTCTCCAGGCAAGAATACTGGAGTAGGTAGCCATTCCCTTTTCCAGCGAATCTTCCTGACCCAGGGATTGAAACACGGTCACCCTCTTTGCATGCAGATTCTCCACTGCCTGAGCCACCAGGGAAGCCCAAATCCTACCCATATTCAAGGTCATTTGCAAATCGTATCTTTCAACATAAATCCTTCCTTGATCTTCCCACACAAATTGTAAAAGACCCCAACTGTATTTGCATAAATCTTTAACGGCTAGAGTCTCCTAGCAGTGTCAGTCAGATGTCCTTAGAAAATATTAAGTATTCCAGCAAAAAGATTTAGTACTGGAGCTGGTTATACAGGTATTTGAGGGCTGACAGAGCAACAGAAAACTCTGAAGACCATCTGGAGATTACATGTAAGCGACTGCCCACGAAGCGTAGGGAATAGAAAGGAAGAGGCTACATTACTAGAAATGTAAGGTGTCTGAAAGTAGGGGCCCTGAAGATCTGAGACTCAGACCTCTAAGGAGGTGGCAATGCCTGGTTGCACTTGGTACTTAATGGAGGGGAGCAATTAACTAGCTTTAGAATACAAAGAAAGTGGAGGTTGAAACCAGATGCCATTGTTAAGACAAACTGTTCCTACTTGGATGAAATGTCACCGCTGCAGTGAACTGTCACTGCTAAGGGGCTAGCAGTAGCACTAGCAAGTAGGAATAAGGAAGTCCTTCTCTCCTTCTTTTGTGTTCCCTTTATTCTAGTGTTTTAAGCAGAACCTAACAGGAAGCCAGCTGGCAACCAAGTCTGGGAAATACAGTTTGCTACGTCTTAGCCCCAGATTAGTAAGACAGATATACAAAGGTGGAATTGAAATCAGACAAGGCAGGCACTCTGGAAGACTAATGAGGAAGATACTTTGCAGTAGCAACTCTTTCAATACCTTTAAATTGTACCATCTAAAGATTGGTCATGTGGTCAACATGTTGACGTGAAAGTCACTCAGTCATGTTTGACTCTTTGTGACCCCATGGACTATACAGTCCATGCAATTCTCCAGGCCAGAATACTGGTGCAGGTAACCTTTCCCTTCTCCAAGGGATCTTCCCAACCCAGGGATCAAACCCAGGTCTCCCACATTGCAGGTGGATTCTTTTCCAGCTGAACCACTGGGGAACTGCATTGTTCTGAGCACTAACCTTGACTCTGAGATTGCAACCTGATAGTAGTAGCCTCTCTGTTGTGCAAACAATCTGGTTTACTTCTACTAAATCTAGTTTGCTTTACTCTTTTTTAAAAAACACTAAGTATGTGTACATCAAGGATTTCAAGTCAGATCGTTCTCATTTAGTACAGAATTTTTCTTTTTTAAATGCAATGATCACTTGTGTACCCATTAGGATGCTTTGTCAGCAAGGAAGAGAAGACTTATCTTTTGCGTCTTCAAATAAGGAAAGAGCACTGCATGACAAGAAGACCCAAGGAGGCATTTCCATGATTATTTCAGGCACTAAATTACATCAGTAAGATCAAGAGTGCCACTCCTTCAATGACTTGGAATGAGTGTAAGAGCTCCGGGCATCCCGTGTTTAGCAACAGTATTTAAAGTCCATAAGAGAGGGAGAGGACACCTCCTTTCCATATGTCTTGTTTTAAAAAGAGGAACATTACCAACAAGCCCCTGAACAAGACATTTTCCTCATGTCTCTTTGGCTAAAATGATGTCATGCATCCATCTTTAAACCAGTCCCTTGAAAAATGAATGGTATTACTGGGATGAGTTCAGAGTAATCTGGATTCGCCTGTTAGGGCACAGAAGACGTCTACTCTCCTTTGAAAACAAAACCACCCAACACTTGAAGATACCAGGGTTCTGTTAGTACAGAACAGAGGTAGCAGAGGGTTGTAGGATTGCTCCAGGCAACAGTACTGCCTGCTCAGTCTTCTCTGGACTCTGTTGTTGTTGCCTAGTCACTTAGTCGTGTCTGGCTCTTTGTGACCCCATGGACTGTAGCCCCCAGGCTCCTCTGTCCATGGGATTTTCCAGGCAAGAGTACTGGAGGGGAAGAATTCTTTTCCTTCTCCAGGGGATCTTTCTGACCAAGGGATGGAACCCATGTCTCTTACACTGCAAGGATTGGAAGCTTGCCTGTTCAGCCTTCTCTCGGCTCGAATGCCCCCTTCATTACAGTTGTTTCACTCCATTCAAATTTTGTTTTGTTTTTTTACTTTCCAAATTTGATCTGATTTTCTAATAGACCATTCAATATATTTAAAAAAGGTTGAAGGGATTTCTCTGGTGGCCCAATGGTTAAGATTCTGCCTTCCAATACTGGGATACAGGTTCAATCCCTGATCAGGGAACTAAGATTCCACGTGATGAGGGGCAACCAAACCCATGTTCTGCAACTAAGACCTGATGCAGTCTAATACATAAGTAAATTTTTTAAATAATAAACATTAATTAAAAGGCCGATAATATCTATAAAAGTAAGTGTTGGTCTGCTTTCTCTCTCGCATCCGTCAGCTATAGAAATCTGCTCTACATAGCTGGGTTACCTCTTCATGGACACTGCCCTGTCCTTAGTACTTTGCACATGAATGCATTCATATTAGACATTCGGCTACCTCACAGGCTCTCCATGGATCTGCTTCACTCTTTTACTTGGCCCTTGGGGCTTCCTTGCTGGCTCAAATGGTAAAAAATTTCCCTGCAAGGCAAGAGACCCGAGTTTGTTCCCTGAGTCAGGAAGATGCCCTGAAGAAGGGAATGGCTACACACTCCCATACTATTGCCTGGAGAATCCCAGGGACAGAGGAGCCTGGCAGGTCGCAGACCATGGGATCCCAAAGACCATGGGGTACCAAAGAGCTGGACACGATGCAGCACCCAGCACTATATACTCCTGATAATTTACGACTCCCCTTTCCTCAAGGATCTTGTAAAATCCGAGCTTTCTAGAGAACTTTCTGTGTCACTGGTGTGTCTCTCTTTTTCCCTTGTTGCAATGTTGTGAGTATTTTTGCAAAATTTCACTTCTGTGAATCTTCTAGCCTTTCCCAGAGACCTTCCCTTTGCAGTCTCTCCATACAAAACTACTAATTTTTTCTCTGAACTTCCTTACATCTGTTTTTACAAACTTTGTATGATATGGCTCTCTTCTGTATTATATTTCTGAGCTATGAGATACTTAAAATAGGTCACTTTCTTCCAAAATTCTGGCTATTCCCACAGGATACTTAAGCAAAAGAAAAAGCACCTGAACTGAGTAAAAATCTTGGCTTTTTTAACTTAATAGTTGAAGAAATGAATTAATTTACCCGTGTGTGATTCTATGTATGTAAGGTGAGAACACAAACATCTGCTTCATAAATCGTGAGAGTTAAATGACGATGTGTCTGTGCGTATATGAATGTGTCTGCGTTTGTGTATGTCCGAATCACTTCAGGCTCATTCTTTTCAAACGGCTTGCTTCAGCTGTTCAGTCATGTCTGACTCTTTGTGAACCCATGGACTGAAGCATGCCGTGGACTGCAGAATTTCCTGTCCATCACCAACTCCCGGAGCTTGCTCAAACTCGTGTCCATTGAGTCAGTGATGCCATCCAGTCATCTCTTCGTCTGTCGTCCCCGTTCCCTCCTGCCTTCGATCTTTCCCAGCATCAGGGTCTTTTCTAAACATCTAAACATCTAGAGGTTTGAAAGGTCAAAATGTGAATTTCTTCAGAATAACCATACAGCAGGAGTTACAAATTCCACAGGAGCTTGTGGCAATTGGCCTTCAGGATCTGAACTGTCACTGTGCTTTCTTCAGCCTGTAGCTTTCTTTCTTCAAGCTATCACTGAAGTCCACTCTGGTAGTTCAAAGCATATTTATGTGACAGAGCCCGTATCTTCCACATCTCTCTCAGGATCTTGGAAAGGTCAGACTCCAGAGGGGCAGGGCCCCTCTGCAGACACTAAAACATCTTTGAAAACTGCAATTTGAGGTCCCGCTTGGCTTTTTCCTGTGTCATTCCAAGTTTACAGTTTGAGTATAGAAGTTAGATGGCTGTTTTCCTTTTCAAGGAAGAGGGCACCCTCTAGTGGTTCAACTGAGTCTCTATTTTCCAGTGACCAAATGAGTACCTGGGAGAGAGAGCTCATTTAATTTCTAAGAGCGATGAGAGTTGATGAGCTGGGAGGAGAGAGAGGTGAGCTGCACCATTTCTTACAAGACCCAGAGAAGCATGACCTGATGGGATACCTTGCTATGCTGGCAGCGAGCAGGGAGTTTTATGGACCTTTAGAGACTTGTTAGGTCCTTGCCACTGATTTATCTTTCTGATTATGATATGTGATTTATTACCATTTTCTCATTTCTGTTATTTCAGCTCATTTCCCTCCTCTCTCTTCACTTTTAGAGGATGCAAATTCCTCTCATATAATGGCCAAGTCCACATACAGCATCCATGCATAACTATATGGAATTAGTTGAGGACAGACAGTTGGTTATCATCCTTATGTTTGTATTAAAAGAAATAGTCAACAGTATCTATATACATTTCTGGTTTTGTGACTTTTACCTCATCAGGAGGAGAGAGGAGGGTCATGGTCCACCTTCTTCTCCCTTCAATTCTAGTGAAGCAGCTAGAAAGAATTTTTTTTTTTTAATCATTCTTCATAGTCAAAACCAATTAAAAGAGAAATGCTGGTAACCTGCCAATCATGTACATTAAAGAAAAACAATGCCCAAGATTTAATTGGATAAATAAAATCTTACTCTATTACAATAGTATTTTACTGAATTATTCCACTGCAGACATTTTGCCAAAATAATTCATGTGCTTGTTATTCAGTCCTTGAAGCATCACTTGGTTAAACCTGAAATGTGTGCTTCTGTCTCCAGCAACTATACCTCCCCTCCAACAGTACCTAGTGGAGGATATAAGAATGAATGACAGATCCACCATCCTGAGGTGGTTTCTGAAATGACCCTGGCCAGCCAAACAGAAAAATCTCCCATGTTGATGGGGTCTTTGTGTCTCAGAGATAAAGGAATTGAGCAGTTTTCATGCAAATGATCACTTATCTAGAACCTACAGTCACCAGTTACAGAGCATTGTTTAGACGCTAAGGCAATAAATCATTTTGGTGAGCTAATGTTTTGAAGCCTACATTGTCTTTCAATGTAGGTAATCAACAGCAATGGTGGTTTTTGTTCCACTTCAAACTACTGGTCCCTGGGAAATTGAGAGAACACAATGTTTCAATGTCACAGTATATTACGTGCTTCAGAAATTTTCCTCTCTCATTCATGCTGACTGAGTGAAAAGACAATCACAGATGGAAGAGGCAAAATCAAAACCAAAAAAAGTAATCTGACTAATTTCACAAACCAGGTCATCCGTAATCACATTAATTTCAGGATGAATGTGTAGCAAAGACCATGATTTGATACTCTTCTCTGTCAATCTTCTATATTTTAGCTACATTATAAATTAACCCTATAACTAGTTATCATGATTCAATCTTCTTTTGAAGCATTTTTAATATGCATGATCCTTCCCTATTATTTTAGTTATAAAGTACCAACCTCATAATAAGATTTTTTATTGCTCCCAGAAGACTGATGCATGAAATTCCTAGACTAGGTGCTAAGTGGGTTCTCAGGGCCCTCTCCACTCCAGGAAGAAGATCATAACACTGTGATGATGTTACTAGTTTCAGTATCACTTTTTATTTAACAATGTTTAGGGCCTGTATTCAGAGAAGGCAATGGCACCCCACTCCAGTACTCTTGCCTGGAAAATCCCATGGACGGAGGAGCCTGGTGGGCTACAGTCCATGGGGTCGCTAAGAGTCGGACACGACTGAGCAACTTCACTTTCACTTTTCACCTATATGTATTAGAGAAGGAAATGGCAACCCACTCCAGTGTTCTTGCCTAGAGAATCCCAGGGACAGCAGAGCCTGGTGGGCTGCCATCTATGGGGTCGTACAGAGTCGGACACGACTGAAGCGACTTAGCAGCAGCAGCAGCAGTGCCTATATTGGAGAAGGAAATGGCAACCCACTCCAGTATTCTTGCCTAAGAAATCCTAAGGAGGATTTCACACAGAGGAGCCTGGTGAGCTATAGTCCAAAGGGTCACTAAAGAGTCGGACATAACTGAGCAACTAAACCACCACCAGTGTCTGTAATGGATTCATACTATTTCAGCTTAGTTAAGATGGAACCACCTTTCCAAGAATTCTCTTCACTGTATAATTTCAAGTTAGTACGGGCCAGAAGTGGGCTTCCCAGGTGGCTGTAGTGGCAAAGAACCTGCCTGCCAATGTAGGAGACAGAAGAGATGAGGATTCGATCCCTGGATTGTGAAGATTCCNGTCAGCTTAGTTAAGATGGAACCACCTTTCCAAGAATTCTCTTCACTGTATAATTTCAAGTTAGTACGGGCCAGAAGTGGGCTTCCCAGGTGGCTGTAGTGGCAAAGAACCTGCCTGCCAATGTAGGAGACAGAAGAGATGAGGATTCGATCCCTGGATTGTGAAGATTCCTTGTAAAGGGGCATGGCAACCCACTCTAGTATTCTTGCATGGAGAATTCCCATGGACAGAAGAGCCACATGGGCCAGAGTCCATGGGGTTTCAAAGAGTCGGACACNGATCTCTGGTTTTTCTGCCTTTTCTAAAACCAGCTTGACCAAAAACGTCTCCAGACACAGCCCCAAATTGCCTCTCATTGAGGCAATCATTGATTCAGCATGGAAAGAGAAGAGAAGGAAGGATGACGCCTTAGGGCATCTGAATACCTGATACTAAGTCACGTCTCCACCGTTGCTAACTGTCTCCCTCTCTGCAGGTTTCCTCTTATCTATAAAATGGAAATGATATCATCAAATCCACTAGGTAGCTGTGGCAAACATTTAACATGGAGAACACTCCATAACAGGAACACATGTAACACTCCTCCCTTCATACTTGCCCATTGCTATTGGCTTTCTTTCCTTTCTCCCTCAAAGTTGTTAGTCCAGTTTAGCTCTACAAAATTCCAGAACACAACTTCTCATTCTCTTATGGCCAAGATAACTGAAGTTTGACTTTATAGCTACTGTGAAGCTGCCCAAGGATGCCAAAGAAACTTACTGTAAGCATCCACCTTTACTCTCTCCCCAACCCTCCACGTGAAAATGCTTTGCAGTAAGTGAACCAAGAAAATAATCTCAAACTGCAAAGGTGAGTTATTGTTCTCTTTGGAGTCTAAGATCAGAGCCTGCACATGCTTCTCAGAGAGTTCTCTCAATTTGACTAAGAGACAGTATAGATTCATTAAAGCTCTTTAGATAAAAACTAAAAAAGGACTCTGGTGGTTGAGTGTTTAAGACTCAGTGCTCCCAGTGCAGGGGGGTGGGTGTGATCTAGGCCAGGGAACTAGATTTCATATTCTGCAATTAATAGCTTGCATGCTGCAACCAAAAAAAGAAAAGAAAAAAAAACTTCTGCATAAAAAACTCTGCATGCTGTTTCTATGAAGATCAAAGATATCACGTGCCACAACCAAGACCCAGAGCAACCAAATAGTTAAACGAATTTTTAAAAATATATATATTTTCAGTGACTGAAAAAGATTTCAACAGGGGTAAATCACTCCGTCATAAATGAGGCTCCATATTTTCTTGCGCTTTGAGAAAATGGTCTGAAGTTCACACTTTATCTCTGTTTATGCAACATGATTTCCTTTTAGTGGTTATTAACTCTATTAATCACTTTACTGAGATATAATTCACATGCCTTACAATTTACCCATTTAAAGAATGTAATGCAATGATTTTCAGTATATTCACAAATATATGCAACTACCACCTCAGCAATTTTAGAAAATCTTTGTCACCACAAAGAGAAATCCTATACCATTTAGCTACTATCTCCCTATCCCCAATTTCCTCAACCTTAAATGAGTATCTTATATTTCAGTAATCCATTTCTGTCTATATGTATTTATCTCTTCTGGATATTTCATATATCTGGAATCATGTAGTCTGTAGTCTCTTATATATGGCTTTCAGTTACGAAATTTTGAAAAATATATTTCTAAGATTCATCCATATTGCAGCCAAGGTCAGAATTTCATTCATCCTTTTCTAAGTTGGAGTAACATTGTACTGTATCAACATAGCACATTTTATTTTTCCATTCATTTGCTCATCACCATTGAGTTTATTCCACCTTTTGGCCCTGATGTATAATTCTGCTATAAATATTCATGTACAAGTTTTTTGGTCTTGAGTATATACCTAAGAGTGGAATTGGTAAGTTATACAAGGAACAGCCAAACTGATTTGCACAGTAGTTAACTCTTACCCCCAAAATAACTTTAGAATGTAGGATAACAATTTACACTCCAAAACAGAATATCCTGACTCAAATCTCCAAAATACCTAGATCAGATCTCCAAAAATAAGAGATGGTAGACATATAATATAGACATGCAGTCATTTTGAACTATTCTGCATTTATGAAAAATATAAATGCATTTGTATTTTAAATATAGATGCCTTTATTCTACATTATGGGATTTTTTTGTTAAAGAATTTGTAGCATAACTTAGTAACCACAACATTATCTAAAACCTTGTTTCTACAGAGAAATATATTCTGAGTTAAAATTAGTGTTCTAGGAAAACATCTTTTCTTGTTTTCACATAGTACTTGGGGCCACCTGACCAGGATAGTTTATCTTCTCTAGCCCATCTAGCAGCTTCAAAGGACTTTTAACATGCAATTAGGGACTCTTTGGACAGTAAGGAGATCAAACCAGTCAATCCTAAAGGAAATCAACCCCAAATATTCATTGGAAGGACTGATGCTGAAGCTGAAACTCCAATGCTTTGGCCACCTGGTATGAAGAACTGACTCATTTGGAAAGACCCTGATGTGGGAAAGATTGAAGGCAGGAGGAGAAGGGGACAACAGAGGATGAGATAGTTGGATGGCATCACCGACTCAATGGACATGAGTTTGAGTAAGCTCCAGGAGTTGGTGATGGACAGGGAAGCCTAGGGTGCTGCAGTCCATGGGGTCACAGTGAGTCAGACACAGTGGAGCAACCGAACTGAAGAGAACTGAACTAAAGGGCTTCCCAGGTGGCATTAGTGATAAAGAACCCACATATCCATGCAGGAGACATAAGAGACAAGGGTTCAATCCCTCAGTCAGGAAGCCCCCTGAAGAAGGGTATGGCAACCCACTCCAGTATTCTTGCCCAGAGAATTCCCATGGAGAGATGAGCCTGGCAGGCTATAGTCCACAGGGTCACAAAGAGTCAGACACAATTGAAGAGAATGAGCAAGCATGCAAGGCTATAAATACTAATAGCAGCATTCTCAGATGATTCCCAAAAATTCCTATCCCCTGCTTTATAACCCTTGTATAATTTCCTCTTGGAGGGCCATTGGAATCTGTGATTAGGATGAATTATCAATCTTGTGATTCATTTCCGTTGAATGGCAAAGGTGAAGGGATTTTGAAGATATAATTAAAGTCCCTAATCAACTGGCTTTGAGTTAATTCAAAAGGAAATTATCATTGGAAGGGGCCTATGGGCTGTCTACATTTCACCTCTCACTAGAATTCAAGAAGTCACTGTATAAGAGGCAGATGTGAATTGTTATGGCTTCATCATTCTTTTTCTTTTGATATTACTATGTCTTGTTTTATATTTTCTCTGAAGATAATCAAATAAAATCTTTTTTATTAAAAAAAAAAAAAGGGAAATTAGCATTGGTAGACTGGACCTAATCAAGTGAAACTTTAAGGCTGGCGTTGAAGAAGCAAGCTGTCACGTTACGGAAGCCTATGGAAGGAGCCATGGGGGTATGGAAGGCAGCTCCTAGCTGCTGAGAGTAACCCTGACCAACAGCTTGGAAGAGAATGTGGATCTCAGTTATACAGATGCAGGAATGGCTTCTACCAACAACCTGAGGGAGCTTGGAAGTGGATTTCCACTACTGAGCCCCCAGATGAGGATGCAGCCAGGCAAGACCTTGATTTCAGTCCTGAGAGACACTGAACAAGAAACTAAACTGAAACATGCCAGAAACTAAACTGAAACATGCCAGATTGCTGATCCACTGGAACTACAAGATAATCAATCAATATTGTGCTAAGCTGCTCAATATAGAACTAACATAGTGCCAAAGGCCACAGTGTGTGAACACTGTGTCTTAGGATGACCCAGTGGCTTCAAAACATTGGGCAGATCCTCACACATATACTTGCTGTTGTTCTATATATATGCCTTTTGTGCAATTATCCTTGACTTTTGCTTAATATCTAAATTGCTCTTTTTCCACCTATTTTATACGCTCACCTTCTATAATTAAATTTAATAAATGTTTTTTGTTCTCATCTTAGTGCAATGATCTACACAAAGGATTTGCACTTGATGCCTTTTGTGCTCATAAGTGGAGACCTAAATCTCTAAACCCTGCAAATGCTTTTCTGCTTTGAATCCCAAGTTGCACTTATAAACAGGATAAGACTGAGAAGAAATTAGAGGCTGGCTACAGAGAGATTTAAAGTTCCTAGGGGAGTGGTAAACCTAACAGAAAACCTGCAGTTTGTGTGTATCATCACACAGACCATTGAGATGTGGGTGTTATTGTTTAGTTAGCCCAGAATTATAAAGAAGCCTTAAGCAAGTTTATTTTGGTGATTTCAGAGCACAGAGTGGTATATATCTGTATCATGGGATTGAAGTTTGAATAAAAATACACCACAAAATAGACTCAGAACCTTCTATTGCATTGCCTACCATGCTATCACCAAAGTCTCCCACTTCTTTCAAAGGCAGATGGATAACAAATGTCCTTCTGTTCTTGATACAGAGCTCAAACTGAATGAGATGTATCAGGATTTCACATCTAATCCCTCTTCTTAAGGAGCTCCAGCTGTTAGTTTTGGCTGGCAAGAGAAGGGGAACTAGATGATCAAATGCCAGAGGGCTGAGTTCCTAAGTTAAACAAGTTTTAAAATAAATTCTATATTCTTATATTTGCATACATCATTCTAAGCAATTGATATCAATGGATCTGAATTATGAGTTAGTCTAAATGGCCAACCCTTCTTTCTCCAAATAAAGCCAGAGTGTCAACTAAATTGTTAGTAATAGATGTATCTGTTCTTGTCACCCTAGAGAATAAAGCCAGTATTGAAATTTCTAAGTAACACTATTAAACATGTATTCATTCATGAAGTAGAACATTTTTAATTTCTAAATTCTTATAAAATGCCACCCGCCCCCCGGCCTGGAACATCCTGCTCATGAAAGTACTTGCAAAGCCTCCAGCTGTTTCTCTCCATTTCGCCCCTAACTATCATCTCAAAAAGGCACAATGGGATTTGCTCAAATAATCACCAACACATGATGAAATTAGTTCTCCAGATCTAAGAACTCTGGCAAAGAATTTGTAGGGGAGTTACTATCTCATTTTCACACAGTGCCCTCTTCAGATGTAGCTACAACCATCCTACAGTTAGAGCAATAATTTCTTGTTGCCACATTCCAGGGAGTCTCCAGTTACCTTAACAACTGTCACAAAATCTTAAAAGAAAATTAAATTTACTTTTGTTCTCATAACAAAAAAGACTAAAATGTACTTTGTTAGAATTATTTTGAGGTGGGACTTGAGAATCTCCACGCATAAAACAGGTGTTTCCAGCTCATCTGTAGACAAGAGTTTAGAATCACAGAAATTAGGAGATGTATCAACATGTTTCATTGATTTGATAGAGTGGTAATTGTGATGCAATGCTTGAAAATAAGCTATTTGAACAGAAAATTAGAAAGATAGACTTCTGGTCTGAATCTTTGCATTTAGCTTCTCATTCTCCCAGATTCCCAAAGAAAAGTCCAAAGGAATTCAAAAATGGTGGAAAATCTGGATCAGCCCTGAAAATCAGGGAAGGAAACCAAACTATTGGGAGGGAAAGTTGAGCAATTTCTGCAGAATATATTGCTGTATTGGGACTCTATTGGAAGAACTGATGGCCAACTCACCATTCATAAGTTGACCCGAAGTAGAGAGCAGCAGAGCCTGGAGTGAAAAACGGGCATCATGACAGTGGGAGAAGTTTTGTGGAGGAGGTTGCAAATCTAGAGCTAACAAGGGTGAGATTACTCTGCATACTTTGCTCCCAGTTACACTTGAACTATCGAGCAGGCCCAGTTGGATGGGGGCAGTGCCACAACTGGCTTCTAAAGAAAAAAGCATTCCCTGTTAGAGAATAGGGACATTATCCCAGCAAACAAAGAGGGAATAGACTGTCTTTGGCACAGGGGCAAGATTCCCTGATGTGGTTGCCCTTGGCTGTAATTCGTACCTACTCTTCAGTGGTAATGGCCCTATAATTTGGCAGTATAAAACTACAGTACAGCTAATCCTATCTCCTTTTTTTCCTCCTTCTTTCCTTCCTTTTTCTCTACACTTTTCCCTCTCTTTCTCCCTTCCCTCTCTTTTCTCCTCCTTGTTCCTCCCTTTCTTCTTGGTTTAGATCAAAACAATCAAGAAATCACATAAATCTCCAAATAAGGTTATTGTTGCTCAGTCGCCAAGCCATTCCAATTCTTTGCAACCCTACGGACTGCAGCATACCAGGCTTCCCAGTTCCTCACCATCTCCTGGACTTTGCCCAAGTTCACGTCCATTGAGTTAGTGATGCCGTCCAACCATCTCATCCTCTGTCTCCAAATATGGACACACTTACAAATTCCATTGCCAATTATTTATCCAATCACCCTCTCATTTTCCATTCTACCCATATATCCTCATTTGCTAGGGTAAGCAATGAGAAAATTATAAAAGTTCAGTAGTTCAAAAAAAAGGCAGTTAAGCTGAACAGACAGGAAAAAAAATATATCACCTTTTAAAAAGCCAGGATAAACTAGAAAATCTCTAATATGTAATTCCTAAAAGACTCAAAAGAACATTTTGTCTATTAAGTATAAAAGTATGAAGTCATAAAAATAGGTATAATCTGAGAGCAGAAAGAGTTGCTTTAGGATGAAAAATATGATCATTAAATTTCCTAATGCAATGGAGTTCATAAGCAGAAGAAGAAATTCTGTAGAATTAGAATCAATGGATTAGAAAAGTAAGCTAGAGAAATTCTTCCAGGACTTCTAGAGAAAATAGAAAATATTGTCAGAAAAATTAAAAAAATTGTAAGACAACTCCAGTAAATCTAAAATAATTTTTATAAGAAGTTTAGAAGAAAAGACTCAGCAGATGGAACAGCAAAAATTTTAAAAAAAAAAAAAAAAAGAAGAAGAAGAAAAATGAGTGAAGGTTGTCAAAAGGAACAAACTTCCAGTTATAAAATAAGTGAGTTCTGGGGACTTCCCTGGTAGTCCAGGAATTAAGAATCCTCCTGCCAATGCAGGGGAGGGATACAGGTTCAGTCCCTGATCCAGGAAGATTCCAGATGCCACAGAACAACTGAGCCCACAAGCCACAACTACTGAGCCAGCTTCCTAGAGCTCATGTTTTGCAGCAAGAGAAGCCACCACAATGAGAAGCCTGCACACCACAACTAAAGAGTAGTTCCCACTTGCTGCAACTAGAGAAAGCCCACGTGCAGCAACAAAGAACCAGTATAGCCAAACAAAATTAAATTAATTAATAAAGAAAGAAAGTAAAAAAGAAAAAAAAAGGCACAAGGATGCATGTACCATTTAGTGACTATAGTTAACAATACTTTATTGTATATATGAAAGTTGCCAAGAGAGACCTTAAAAGTTCTCATGAAAAAAGTTGAAAGTATGTGTGATGATGGATGTTAATTAGACTTACTGTGATGATCATTTTGCAATATACGTGCATATCAAATCATTAAGTTGTACACCTGAAACCAATGTAATGTTATTGATCAAAATATAAAATGAGATGAAAGACATTAGAAAATAAAATTAATCTGTGATGAAGAAAACCATATAATTTCAAATGTAAAGGACATATTTACTTTAAAAAGATTTAAACCTGATATATTCTGGTGAAATATTTAAATTTCAAGACTAGATGAAAAAAAATTTACAAGCATCAACATGGTGTTAGGCGCAGGGTGAATATAAGTGATTTACAGAAGGAAAATGTAAACTAGTTGGCCTCAAGGTTTTCTGCAATACTAAATGACAGAGGTTCATGGAGCAGGGTCTTCAGAGTTCAAAATCCTTCTGTGATCCAAGAATTCCACATCCAGTGAAGCCGACAGACATACGAGAGAAAAGCAGATGCAAAGCCTGATGCCAATGTGAGCTTGTGCCCAGACGTGTCTGATTCTTTGCAGTCCCATTGCCTGTAGCCACCAGCCTCCGCTGTCCATAGGATTTCCCAGGCAAGAATACTGGAGCAGGTTGCCTTTTCCTTCTCCAGGGTTATCTTCCTGACTCAGGAGTCAAACCCATGTCTCTTGCATCTCCTGTATTGCAGGCGTATCCTTTAGGACTAAGCCACTGGGAAAGACCAACATAGACTGCCAGAAAAAAATATAAAAAGAAAGTGATAGTTCACGGTGACAAATCAAGACTGTAAACCTAAAAACGGAGAAGACACTATGCAATAATAAGTAGTTTTCAGAGTGGTTATTATGTGCCAAATATTTTATATTTATCAATCCACTTAATCCTTTAAAGGTAAAATCCATAATGGATTTGTGAAAGGTGTGAACTTTTATGTGCAATATACCAAACTTTTATGTGCACTACAAAAAAAAAAAAAACAGTAAAATCTAATGAAACAGTAAAACTGATAAAATATAATCAGGGTAAGAAACATTTCAAGTTTTCTTAGTCTTTGGTCATTCAAGAAGCAAGTTTAGTATATAAAACAACTGATATATTTAATATGTTTATTCTGTAGATAAAAATATAAAAGTAATAAAATAATACAGAAATATGTGCAAAGGAAATGGTTAAGGATATGACCTAAAGCATTCTACAGCCTGAGTACCAAATGTGTTTCCCTCACTTACCTAGCAGGATTTTGGGCAATATACTTGACATTTCTCAGTCTCAGTTTTCTCATTAGAAAGTAAAGGATATAACTGTGTGATGATTAAATACATTTATATATATGAAGTACTTAAGATGTAATAAGTATACAATAAGTACTCAACGAATTAACTGCTATAAAAACAATATACAGAATTTTGAAATTTACCTATACAAAATATTTTTCTTCCAAACGCCTTGAGGATATTTATGAAAAATAAAATAAAATATGCCACAAAAGATGCAATAAATTACTAAAGGTAGAAATTGTATGAAACATATGGATATGCCCAAAATTTTACTAGTAGAAAGTAAACAAGAAAAAAAAATTCAAACTATAAGAAACTGTAAGACATCACCCTAATTAACTCCTGAGTTAAAAGAAGAAATTGAAGTGTATTTTTAAATTCTCTAGAATATAACCCTTGTTATATTCTGTGTGTGGGGGGGTTACATAATGTGATTCATACATCTGTCAAATAACATTGAACTCTAACACTTAAGCTCTTCTTATTTACTTTTATGTAAAATATCAATTGGAGCGTCCCTCATAGCTAAATAGGTGAAGAATCTGCCTGCAATGCAGGAGATTCAGGTTTGATTCCTGGGTCAGGAAGATCCCTTGGAAAAGGAAATGGCAAACCACTCCAGTATTCTTGCCTGGAGAAGCCCATGGACAGAGAAGCCTGGCGGGCTACAGTCCTTGGGATAGTAAGAGTCAATCACGACTTAGTAACTAAACCACCATCAAAATATCAATGGGCTTCCCAGATGGCACTTGTGGTAAAGAACCCAATTGCCAGTGCAGGAGACATAAAAGACCTGGTTCAGGAAGATCTGGAGAATGCAATGGCATCCCACTCCAGTATTCTTTCCTGGAGAATCCTGTGGACTGAAGAGCCTGGCTGGCTATAGTCCATAGAGTTGCAAAGTGTCAGGCATGACTGAAGTGACTTAGCATGCATGAATACAAAATATCAATACACCTCAATAAAAATAAATATGACACAGTAAAGAGAAAAAAGCCAATAAAGTTCTGACATCTTTCCTGATTCCCATTTGGAAATTGATCTTTCTCCAATAATGTGCCATATGTAAGCTCATCCCTGTCCTTGTCTTCCATATTAGTTTAGTAGCTGTCTTCAGGAAGGACCTGGGTCTTGATTCCATTTTTTTTAATGCACTGTCTTTCTAGCATAATATCTTTTACACTGAAATTTAATAAATATTTTTAGACATTCTTAGTGAATAGAAGGATGTTAACAACAGAACTTACTAATAGTGGCTCAAACATTTCTCATCTTGCACCATTCACAGCGAATATATTCATACCAGTCCTGGGATACAGGCATACTCAAGACACGTATTATTCCAGGAATCTTCAGGTTTTTCTGGAAATTGTGCTTTTGGATTGGAGAAAGTCACTGTTGTTCTCACACACACATACACACACACACACATACATTCAATAACTTGATTGTCTTCTACCTTACAGTCTGCTGAATCCATGAAAAATCCTCTATTACAACAGAAATTCTCTTATCTTCTAGACTGATGCTGGAGAGCAGAGCATCTTAACTAAACTGGGGCAGGGATGAGTGATTAGAATGAAGTGAAAGTGATATTCACTCAGTCAACTCTTTGTGGCCCCTGGGTCTGTCCCTGGGATTCTCCAGGCAAGAATAGTGGAGTGGGTAACCATTCCCTCCTCCAGGGGATTTTCCCAACCCAGCCCAGCGATAGAACCCAGGTCTCCTGCATTGCAGGTGGATTCTTTATCATCTGAGCCACCAGGGAAACCCAAGCATACTGGAATGAGTAGTCTACCCCTTCTCCAGGAGAACTTCCCAACCCAGAAATCGAACCAGGGTCTCCTGCATTGCAGGCAGATTCTTTACCTGTTGAGCTACATTTAACCTCAATTTAATTCTCAGGCTCAGCCAAAAAAAAAAAAGGAAAAACCCAAGAGTGTGAGAGTGTAGAGTTAACAGCTGACCGTTCCTACAGAACTACTATTCCTGTCCCTCCTCTATCTAGATACCAGCATGCCCTACTGTTGGTACTACTACAATCAACACCCAACTATTAGAGTATACACTGTTCAGAACTATTGGTCTAGACATAGAGAATGGACTTGTGGACACAGTGGGGAAAGGAGAGGGTGGGAAGAATTTAGGGAGTAGCATTGACATATATACCGTGTGTAAAACAGGTAGCTAGTGAGAAGCTGCCGTATAGCACAGGGAACTCAGCCCCATGCCCTGTGATGACCTAGAGGGGTGGGATGGGGGTGGGAGGGAGGCCCAGAAGGGAGGGGATACGTGTATACATATGGCTGATTCACATTATTGTTCAGCAGAAACCAGCACCACATTGCAATGCAATTATCCCCCAACCAAAAATAAATTTTAAAAATAATTTTTTTAAAAAAAGAAGAGAAATGTATGGATCTGATAGGGTCCGTAAATGCTACTATACAGTGAACTTTTATACTGACACTTTTAAATGAATTCTTATTCAAATTTAGAGATTTATAATTTTATAATTTTACTTGAAAATAATAAATTTTAAATAATTTCATTTAAAATTTTATTTTATTTGAAAATTTTATAATTTTATAAATTTATTTGAAAACATTCAGCTCTCAAACAGATATACAATCAACAGTTTCTAATAAAGGATGTAACCGAAGACAAATAAACACTTTATTTGTCTAACCACTAATATTAAAACTAGCTTCATGTTGAGACGCAACAGAAAACAACAAAATTCTGTAAAGCAATTATCCTCCAATTAAAAAACAAATTAATTTTAAAAATAGTTTCAGAACAGAAATTTAAAAGTGAAAGTAATAGGAACTGGTGTCAATTTTGAGAGGAATTCTATAGTAAAAACAGAAATAAGCCTCAAATCTTTCACCATTTGGATGCTTATATTCACCATCTAGTGCCCTAATACTTCTAAAGTTTTGTCCCATGTTATTGTTTTAAAGGATCTTACTGTATTCCTCTTAATGTTTCCTTGTGTTATCAAATCTCCGATATAATGAAATTAAACTCAAGACATTTCCATAAACTATTATTTCAATCAAATTTTGATGTTTTTATTTCCTGTCACTTCCTTTCCTTGTGCTCTGTAGCCTTGCAGACTATTAATGAATTTTAATTAACCTTTCTTGCTTTTTCCTGTTTTCATTCACTAAACTAGAAACAGTTCTGAAAAGCATTGAAGAAGTTATGGCGGCACTAATGGTGAAGAACCTCCCTGCCAATGCAGGAGACATAATCAGAAGTTTGACTCCTGCATTGGGAAAACCCCCTGCAGGAGGGCATGGCAACAGACTCCAGTATTCTTGCCAGGAGAATTCCATGGACAAAGGAAACTGGCAGGCTATAATTCACAGGGTCGCACAGAGTCAGACACGACTGAAGCGACTTAGCATGCACTTATGGATGAAGCTATTAGCATATGACTCCTATTGTTATTGCTACTGGTACCCAAAGGCAGAAAATTCTTTTGACTCTCTTTGCTGCTTCAACACGCATGTCCCAACCTGGCAGCCTAATTCTGCAATGTGTTCAGGATCCATTGCTCACTCCTCTAATCCTGCTAGGACTGCTACTTGGTGCTTCATTGCTGTTTGCAGGGACTTCTATAACCTACCCATGGATGTACTTGGTACAAGTCTCCTCCCCAGTCCAACCCAAATCTCAGCCTGAATGACCTTTCTAGAAGGCTGATCAATCGCCCATTCATCTGCCTATAGACAAAAGTTAGAACTCTTGAGAATCGCCTTCAAAGTTTGTGATTCCAGCCTGACTTTCCAGCCTCACTTGAGGTTACTACTGTCTGTCTACAACACCAAACCCCACCTGTCTCAGAAAATACGGGACCTTTAGAAAAAGTGCTGCTGATGAAACTTCTTAAACATCGGAAGCATTTGCAAACCATTGTTTTGATACTACTGCAAATTTTACAATGATCCTACATTTTCCAACCATTTGTTTTTCACTCCCACATTTCTGACCTTTACAAGTAACAGCAAAGTTTTCAACTGCAATTTCCTTTCTAAACACCAAGGAATATTAAATATCCTTTATGCAAACAAATTATCATCTTTGTTGCCCACACCCTATCTTTGTGTTTTTGAGGACAAACATGTGGTTTCACTCATTTCATTTTTTTAAAAAAAAGTCCCAGATTGTTAAATAGAGTTACTCTTCAAAAATGATCTATATTCTTTCACACGTTTCAATTTTTTCTTAACTCATGATGTTATCGCTGATTGAAAATTCCTTGATGGTCTTCTCCACCTAACTATTAATACATTCTGTAGTTTTTTCAAGGTGACAAATACTAGAATACTCCATCTCAAAATATGCCTCTTTGGAATATGGATTATTTTGAGCTAAAGTGACAGAACAAGCACCAACAAAGAAAGCTCTTTGCCTGCCTCTAATTCCAAAAAAAAAATTATAAATTCCCTTTTGTAAAGGGAAGTTTATGTTTATAAGGGAAATCTGTAGAGAAGTCTCTATGCCTGAAAGCGTTCTGCTCCCAGGAGACAACCCACCACCAGAGAGACTTTTCTCTACCTAACAGCAGAGCCTTTATATGCTAGACATGTCCTCCCCTCACCTCTTCATAACCTGCCTCTTTCACCAGAAGCCCTATTTTGCCATTGTTTAACCTAAGATGATATTGGGTTGGCCAAAAAGTTTATTTGGGTTTTTCTGTAACATCGTATGGATGTTTTATGTTTGGCCAATACAAAAGGCTCAACCATATGACTGCCTCCCAGAGCCACATTTGTTTTTGTGAACTCTCACACACCTATAGGTATTTAAAACTATTTTTTCTTACTGATCTGTGTTTAGCAGGTAATATTTTTGGTCCTCAGTCTTGAACCTAGGAAGATGGAAGAAGAGGGGTTTTTCTGCCATGCAAAGGCCCACCCCAAACATGGCTTCCTCCTCAAAATGCTTTTCTCCGGATGTTCCTAGCACATCACTCATATATGAGTAGAAAGTTGAGTTTACTTAGTCTATTCATTATTGCTTAGTTGCTAAGTCATGTCCCACTGTTTCGCGACCCCCATGGACTACAGCCAGCCAGGCTCCTCTGTTGGGGATTCTCCAGGCAAGAATGCCAGAATTAATTGCATTTTCTTCTCCAGGGGATCTTTCTGACCCAGGAATCGAACCTGCATCTCCTGCATTGGCAGGCAGACTCTTTACCACTGAGCCACCAGGAAATCTGTCCATAATTACCACTAACAGAGGCTCAAGACTGAAGATATAACAAGACTCTAGAGATAAAAATTTTAAGGTTAAATAGTCCACTTTTGTTTCCAATTTTTAAAATGCTCATGTTTTCATCCACTCTTTCTCTTGCATTTCCTACTGCTCTTAATGACTGCTCCCTTGAAACATTCTAACATACTTTTGTCTCTCACCATACACAGGAGCAAGTAAGGTGCATTTGTAACTTTTCAGGCCCTGGATAATAATCCTTAAGGATCGCTGAACAGTGAAGGAAGGAAAGAAGTGTAATGGAGCAGGACCCTACAGGGCCTCCCCGGGATAGACCCCTCCCCACACCCTCTGCTTTAGCTCCTCTCTCAAGTACCTATTGATAGATAATAATACCTGATGCACACTTCCTGAGCTGTTTTGCAGGTACTAAAGCCCCCACCAAATGGAAGAAATTAACTGCTTGATGACCCCAGACTTACTAGCACCTAAAGACAGGCAACATTAACCCCTGTGACACCACCCTGTCACCTTACCACCAACCAATCAGAGACGTGTGCACAAGCTGATCACACAGCCTGGGTCTCCCCTCCCTCACCTGATTTTTTTTTTTTAATGATGAAAACTAGTTTTATTGATAGTGCACACATTCTGTTACTGTTCAGAGTACTTATAATGTTTTATTTATTTGTTATTTTTTTTGACACAAGCATTTATTTTATTTTTTTATGTAAACTTTTTGTTTTTAGTTTGTTTTGCTTTACGATACTGTATTCGTTTTGCTATACATTGACATGAATCAGCCACGAGTGCACCTGATTTTTTAAGACATTTTTCCAAAACCCTTCAGGGAGTTTGGGATTTTTTGAGCACTATCTGGACTCCTTATAGGGAACTAAAGGTGTAACAACTCGGAGTCTATAGCCTGACTTTACTCCATGCGGGTAAGCTGACCCAAGTTTGGTTGGGCAGCAAAGAAAGAAAGGAGGAAGCAAGGAGAGAAGGGAAGGAGGGAGGAAGCAGCTGAGAGAGAAAAAGGAAGAAATCAGTCGGGAAGGAGAGTTTTCACCTCCCCAGGGTCCCTGGCTGGGTCTGAAAATTTAAACTGACAAAGACAGATAAACAGGAGAAAAGTATGTCAACTAGAAAAAGTACACAACCTAAAAGTTGAGAGTTAGTTTTTATTCATTGGAAATGTTAGAACTCAAGCCCGGGATTCAGCATCTCAGGTGATCCCAAGAGAGCGGACTCCAAGGAGGTGGGAGAGGAACCAGGCTGCGAACAAGCTTGCAGCAAAGGGCAGGCAATCTGAACATGAAGAGACTACTGCTAATTAAGAGAAAACTAAATCACTCACATGAAGAGATTTAGTGATCTTCAATGTATGGGAAGATGCAGACTTCCCAGCTTGCTGAAATTCTTTCTTTCCTGTGAATCTAGCTATCTGGGCCGATTCCGCTTTCTTTATTGTTCACATACTAACTCCTTGCTTTCTGTCAGAGATGGCAATTGAGGCAGATGGCCACCTCTCACATCCTCCCGGCTCCCCAGTGCTAACTGGGAAGGAGTAACTGATGGCTTCCAAATAGCTGGCTTTGTTTCACCTGGTCCCAGATATTTGCATTTGGAAAAGGCTTGTTTACTGGTAGAATGTAGAGCAGAAAATATTTCGCTTCACAAGTATATAAATCTAAGTTTTACATCACACGAGATCCTTCATAACAAAAAGAAGACTCAGAGAAACAAACCTAAGTATTTCATTCTAGGTTTAGGAAGAGAATCTGCCTATAATTCAGGAAACCCAAGTTCAATCCCTGGATTAAGAAGATCCCTTGGAGAAGAGAATGGCAACCCACTCCAGTATTCTTGCCTGGAGAGTCCCATGGACAGAAGAGCCTTGTGGGCTACNAAACCTAAGTATTTCATTCTAGGTTTAGGAAGAGAATCTGCCTATAATTCAGGAAACCCAAGTTCAATCCCTGGATTAAGAAGATCCCTTGGAGAAGAGAATGGCAACCCACTCCAGTATTCTTGCCTGGAGAGTCCCATGGACAGAAGAGCCTTGTGGGCTACAGTCCATTGGGGTCACAAAGAGTCGGACACAACTGAGCAACTAACACATATCCAAGAATGAGGAAGAGTAGACAGCGGTAGAGGGATATGATGGGTTAGGGGAGGTCACATAACCTTCCTGCTTCTCTTGCTTCCTCAAACTCCTTCAGCTTAAAATATTCACTATTCTTAGGTGCCATATTTTGGGGTAGTGTGTCCTGAACCCCATCAAAATTATTCTATTCAAGCTTCAAATAGTCTGTCGACCCAAACTTTAGTTAGTAGAAATGAATGATCTATCATGGAAAAATCTAAATTATCAAACTTCGACCACAAAAAAAGAAAAGAAAAAAAGGAATTCTCCTTTCTCTTCCAATAGGTTTCTGTTGGTTACCTTGTAGCAAGCCTTTGTATATGGAATTAATTACTCTTAAAAACAGGAAACTTGCTTCTCTACAAATTCTCTTTTTCTTTAATTTTCTTACCTAAAACATCAATTCTGTAAATTGCTGTAGCAGCTTAAGAAACAAACATTAAGTTGTGAGCTCCCTGAGGACACTTACACCTTATACAGTGATATTTCTCAAGAAGCTCCTGAGTACTGGGAAGTCAGGATGGCCTACATTTAACTGAGAATATATTTTTATTGGAATTCCGTGGCTCAGAGGTTAAATGTCTGCCTCCAATGTGGGAGACCCGGGTTCAATCCCTGGGTTGGGAAGATCCCCTGGAGAAGGAAATGGTAACCCACTCCAGTATTCTTGCCTGGAGAATCCCATGGATGGAAAAGCCTGGTAGGCTACAGTCCACGGGATCACAAAGAGTCAGACACAACTGAGTGACTTCACACACACACACACACACACAC
>SJYA01000034.1:82838-109497 GCA_006410615.1 Neotragus moschatus | reverse complement strand
CTCCTTGGAAGGAAAGTTATGACCAACCTAGACAGCATATTCAAAAGCAGAGACATTACTTTGCCAACAAAGGTCTGTCTAGTCAAGGCTATGGTTTTTCCAGTGGTCAGGTATGGATGTGAGATTTGGACCGTGAAGAAAGCTGAGCGCCAAAGAATTGATGCTTTTGAACTGTGGTGTTGGAGAAGACTGTTGAGACTTCCTTGGACTGCAAGGAGATCCAACCAGCCCATTCTAAAGAAGATCAGTCCTGAGTGTTCTTTGGAAGGACTGATGTTGAAGCTGAAACTCCAGTATTTTGGCCACCTCATGTGAAGATCTGATCTGACTCATTGGAAAAGACCCTGATGCTGGGAGGGATTGGGGGCAGGAAGGGAGGGGGATGACAGAGGATGAGAAGGCTGGATGGCATCACCGACTCAATGGACGTGAGTTTGAGTGANTTCTTTGGAAGGACTGATGTTGAAGCTGAAACTCCAGTATTTTGGCCACCTCATGTGAAGATCTGATCTGACTCACTGGAAAAGACTCTGATGCTGGGAGGGATTGGGGGCAGGAAGGGAGGGGGATGACAGAGGATGAGAAGGCTGGATGGCATCACCGACTCAATGGACGTGAGTTTGAGTGAACTCCAGGAGTTGGCGATAGACAGGGAGGCCTGGCATGCTGCGATTCGTGGGATCGCAAAGAGTCGGACACGACTGAGCTACTGAACTGAACTGAGCTGAATGGTACATGACAGGACAAAAGCCTAGGAAAGCACTTTCTTGTCTGAATGCTGTTTGCCTCAGATCAATAATATGCAGAAAATACAATCACAGAACAAATGAGAATCATCTTGCCTCCAACCATAACATAAAAGGAAAAAAGATGCAATAAGATAACGTTTGTTAGCTACAATGCACTGCTTTCAGAAGGCTTCTTTGTTGCCTCCTTAGTCATTCCTATTACATTCTAGTCACCACTGCAATTGAGATGTGCCAAGGTTAGACTGAATGTTTAGGAAACGCGGACTTAGTGGCCTTATGACTCGTTAACTTATTAAAAGTCATGTTGTTTCCTGGACAAATTAAATGAGAACATTGACATGCTCCTTGTATTTGTAAAGTTCTATGGTTCACTTGTCAAATTGTAGAAAATACCAGACCCAGAGCCTCCCTCTCCTCTTGCTTATCCCATAATTGGCTTTAATCTCAGGTTTAAATTCAAATGGTGCATTGCCTTAGAAGGCTGGTAAATTATCTTTAATGTTTTTTAAACAGAAAATACAAGTGAATAATTCTGCTAGATGCACGGGTTCTACAAAAATTCAGCCCTTAAAAAACTCTTCCGAGCTTTATGTTTTTGTTTCTGTTTATACTTGAGGAAACTAAAGAGTTAAGCGATCAGGTAATGGCCCCCGCCCCACCACCCAATCAAACAAGTCCATAGTCGAATACTGGAAGTCCCATCCTAATTCACGGTCTTTCCTTTGTGTCAGACCTACCTCTATGTTGATCCAACCCATGCTAGTTCCAAATGGCATCCTCTTTATCAAACAGGGTCAAGTTAGGTATTCTCCACCCACCCACCACCCCATCCTTAACAAAAACTCAACAGTATGAGAGCAATTTGCGTTATTCGTTCCATCTCCCAGATGAACTAACCTCAAAACAGGTCCAACCGAGAATAGCTTCTAATAGAAAACTCTGTGCCAGCTGAGTGATTATAGGATCTGCGTTCCCTTTACCCCTTACTGTAACTGGCCATGATAAGGTACTAAACTTATTTTAGCCTCACACTCATCATCTTTAAATGAGAAGGTTAACCATCCATTTCCAAAGGATATTTTAGTCTGATTTATAATGGAACTAAAAGTGTATTTTATGTTGCCTTTAAATTAGCATTTAATCAGTAAATTGCAAAGTAGGGACATTGCCCGCAACGTTAAAAAAAAAAAAAAGATAGTATGGTTTCTCAACCACACTCTAATGTCACTTGGATTATGTTTCCCTCCCCCCGAAATCTCTTTTTTAAAGAATGTAATAATTAACAAAAAAAACTAATTGGCTTGTTTTTGTTATTATTTGGCATTTAAAATGTGTTGTTCCTATGTTGAACCTCTGGTAAACAAAGCCTACCAAAAGACAGTGGATTCTTTGAGATGTTTCCAATTCTGCAGCACTTTAGCAACCAAACAGTAATAAATTGGGGTGACAGACTCAGTACTGCTGCCCACAGTGCATCTCACAGTGTGATGGGTAGAAGCTCTGGCCTCTTTGGCTGGCGGGAGTGAGCAATCCAAACACCTTTCCACCACCCTGGGGAAAAAAGGTGAGATTGAAAGGATAACCAATTCAGTTAAGTGTTTGTCTTTCCATGCAATTTTTTCCCCTAGATCTGGCTTTAAATCTACAATTCCCTCAGCTTGGTTTTCAAGATGAGCAGCTGCTAAAACAGCCTTCTAAAGGTATCTTAGGTTGTTGACATCTTGTCTCCTAAATACATAAGAAATAGAAGGACCAGGAATCCCTCCAGATCCCTAACACTGTCCAGTCAAAGTGACCTTTGAATTTGGATCCATAAAGTGGGCTTTCATTGGATGGTCTGTTGGGTTTTACCATCAGCAACTCTTTAGTCTGCTATATAAAGAAAGGTGTTCTGGTTAGTTAAAGGTAAATAAATAAGTGGGCTGGAATCTAATTTTTCTTGAGACCATGGCAAGACGGGAGACATGTTGGATTAGGAGTTACATGAGTTATGCTACCAAGAACCTGTGCAGCCAGGATTAACTCATGACCTTTCTCAAGACCTCAGTCTCTTCATTGATTAAAAAAAAATTGATTTGACAACGATGGATAAATTTTTCCAACATTTTGAAATATACTGCTCTCTTTGAAAACAAAGAGAAATGCAGTCAATGAGTAGGTAGCTGATGCTGTTGTTGGGATTAAATATCCCAGGATTTATCTTTTCTTGGGCATAGATCTTCTGTAAATGGGAAGAGTATTCTATATTTTCCCCTCCGTGAACACACAGACTAGAATCCATGGGAAGTTTATATATTGAAGGATAGGCAAACAGAACATTCTTAGTATTCTATACCATGACTCATATAACCAATCAGACAACATTGATCAACTAGTCTTGACACAATTTGTTTGTCTTTCTACTTCCTTTAGCCCATAATTTAATTCTCTTAACCACCAGGAAAAAATCCTCAGACATCATTTTGAAAGAGTTCATTTCTTATAATCTTATTAAACACAGATCATGCAGTGACTGCATTCCCACTTAGTGGATTAATCTGTGTCTTTTCTGATTCCTTACACTGCCTTGCTTCATCAGCCCAGTACTCTTCAACACCTTACCCACAAAAGAGAAGTTTAAAGAAAGATGCTGAAGATAATTTATAGGTTTGGATAAAAGTTTTTAAATTATGGAAATCTTAATTTTGGAATTCAGGAAATTGTTAATGGAAACATTAACATTTGCACACACACAAAAAAATCATATAGGAGTTTGCCAGATCTGTATGTTCTATAGATGTCTGAGAGAGTTCATACCCTAGAAAAATAAAATCAAAATTTAACATGCAGTTTCTTAGCAGGTTTTTATAAAGGTCTAAAAAAAGGAGAAATAGCAACCTTGAATGCATACAATTTGTCAAGCACTTTACATGTACTAGCTTGTTTTATCTTGTGTTTAGCACAGAGAAGGCAATGGCACCCCACTCCAGTACTCTGGCCTGGAAAATCCCATGGATGGAGGGGCCTGGTGGGCTGTAGTCCATGGGGTCGCTAGGAGTCGGACACGACTGAGTGACTTCACCTTCACTTTTCACTTTCATACATTGGAGAAAGAAATGGCAACCCACTCCAGTGTTCTTGCCTGGAGAATCCCAGGGACAGGGGAGCCTGGTGGGCTGCCATCTATGGGGTTGCACAGAGTCGGACACGACTGAAGCGAGTTAGCAGCAGCAGCAGCAGCAGCCCTAAAAGCGTTGCATTTTGAGTCCCGGCTTACAAATGAACTGAGACTAAGTGAGGTAAAATATTGAATGCATGGTCTCAAAGCAAGCAAACAGTAGAATTAGTGTTTCAACTCTGGTCTCAAGGGTTCTGAAAATAATGCACTTTTTTCATTGTATATCACGGCTTCTCTTGCAAAAGTCTGTTAAGGGAGTCCCCCATTTTTTGTCTTCCTTCTTTTCTTTCTCTCTTCCTCCTTAAACTCAAGGTGAAGGCTTTTTATTTAACTCTTTCTAACCTGCCAAGATTCTGAACCTAATAATAAACATTATTTATTTATTTTAAAGTATAGCTGATTCACTGCTACTAACAATAAATATTACTTTATTATAACAGTTAGTATTTATTGAGAACTGTGTGGCCTAAGCCCTTGGTAAATATCCTCTAAATACATGATAGTGTAGGTACCTACCTACCTAGTGTTTACACTTGAAACCTAGTGTTCACACTTTTACCTAGTGTTTACACTTGAAACCAAAACTTTAAGATTTTCAGCTTGCCTAAGATAAAATCCTTGGTTGTTTCTAAAGAAAAAAATTTAATACCATATCTGACTATGAAATTTGTGTTCTTGGCCACTATGAAGAAATCTAGGAATAAGAAAGAAAATATACAGTAAAATATCTTCTTTTTTATTAAATAGGGGAAGTATAATTATATTCGATTTATATTTTAAAAATATTTTGGTTTATCTTTTATTTATCTTTATTCTAAAAAGTCCTTTTAACTTTTTGCTCTTCAGAAATCACATATTTGACATCTGCTGCTGCTGCTGCTGCTGCTAAGTCACTTCAGTCGTGTCCGACTCTGTGAGACCCCATAGACAGCAGCCCACCAGGCTCCCCGGTCCCTGGGATTCTCCAGGCAAGAACACCAGAGTGGGTTGCCATTTCCTTCTCCAATGCATGAAAGTGAAAAGTGAAAGTGAAGTCGCCCAGTCGTGTCCGACTCTTTGTGACCCCATGGACTGCAGCCCACCAGGCTCCTCCATCCATGGAATTTTCCAGGCAAGAGTACTGGAGCGGGGTGCCGTTGTCTTCTCCACATCTGATACCTAGAAATAACAAAAACAAACTAGCCAAAGCAAACAAATACCATTGGTATTATGATACACCACTGCCATCCAGTGGCCATTAAGGGAAACACATCACAAATGCTTCTTGGCACCAAATGACTCGGTGTAATACTTGAATATGAAATGAAATGCTGAGATTGAAAACTTTGTTCAGGTAATAAAGTTTGACTTTATTATTTACCATGAGCCTGAGTCACCTCAAAGTGAATAAACTAACTCTGCCTGTGTCATGATGCAAATGTTAGTGTTAGAGATCTTATAATTTAGAAATATGAATAAAAGAAAATGCAAACACGTGTGCAATTAAGAATTTCTCTTGAAATATTTAAGCTTTTTAGTTTATCACAATTTTCACTAGCACATATTTCAAAAAATATGTTGAAATTTCCCCTGTGAATGCAATGCTGGACTTGACTGATATGCACAGTGAGCAAAATCAAGTAGCTTTCAGTTCTTGGACTGAGGATGCTATTATTAAACACAGCCTCTTGAATTCCTTTATTGCATGTAGTTTAATGTGCACACTTCAAATAAGGTTTCATTATTTGCTTGCTTTGTTTGTTTTTAATGTTTGTTCAAACTTGTTTTCTTTATTTGTTGGTTTATTTAAACCAGTGGTGCCAAAGAAAGGCAAAAGCCAGAGTTTTGGGGTTCAAAAATGTTTGAATCATGGATTGGAAGCTTTGATTACTCATTTAGAAAATATTTATTAACATTGGGTGAGCTTCTGCATTTGCAGTAAACATGGCACAGTCTTGCCTTGAAAGTAATTATTGTTCACTTCAGAAAACAGAAACACAAATAGATACAGAGCAATATTAATACTGTAAGGAACAGGCACATGACCCAGTCTCCTCGTTCACAAGGATATCTCAAGAAGAAGCCAACAAGTGCTTCACACAGTAAACACCCAATTGCTGCTGGATGAATGAATGGAGCAGTTTAACTGAGGTAACAACATCCACTCACAATCTAAGAGGTTTCATTAGGTTGTCAGTAGCAAGAAACTGGGCTAAGTCGTGGTTAGGTGCAAGCAGTCAAAAGCTATACTAAGCAAAGTGGGTTCAGAAACAGGGAGACAAAATACTGCATGATATCACTTATAGGTGGAATCTGAACTACAGCACACATGAACATATCTACAAAACAGAAACAGACTCGCAGACCTAGAGAACAGACTTGTCGTTGCCAAGGGGGAGGTGGAGTGGGGAAAGGAAAGACTGGAAGTTTGAGATTAGCAGGTGCAAACTGGTATATGTAAAACAGATAAAAAACCAAGTCCTACTGTATAGCACAGGGAACTATATTCAGTATCTCGTGATAAACCACAATGGAAAGGAGAATGAAAAGGAATATGTATTTTATATGTGAAAATAATATATATAACTAAATCACTTTGCTGTACAGCAGAAATTAACACAACATTGTAAATCAACTATACTTTAAAAAATTTAAAAATAAATAAAGTGTAGGAATGAGAAGACAGGGGGGTATACAAACTTAAAAAAAATGAAAGACAAAGTAAGATGGAATAATGTGTTTTAGGCAAAGATCAGTAGGTAAAAAGGTCTGGAGGTGACTGCAGAATTGTTTAATTAAAGTCGTTTGAAAAGTAAAGACACTACAAGCAAGTGATTTGAAAGTCACATCACGGACAGTGTCACAAGTTTAGACTGGGTTTTCTGATTCCCTGGGGCTTCCCAGGTGGCTCAATGGTAAAGAATCTGCCTGCAATGTGGGAGACACAGGTTTGATGCCTGGGTTGGGAAGATCCCCTGGAGGAGGAAATGACAACCCATTCCAGTATTCTTGCCTGGAAAATCCCGTGGATAGAGGACCCTGGTGGGCTACAGTCTACGGGTCACGAAGAATCAGACAGAACTGCATGCACACATGAAATGAAACCTGATTCCCTCTCTCATCTACTTCGAATTATTAGTGCAAATGTGAATACACTTTTACAAGGAGAAAAAATAATTCAGTGAAAGGGAGTAAAGGAGCTGATGAAAAAGACATACTGAAGGAATAATCTACAGCAATTAACTAATGGTTGGACGCAGACAGACTCTGAGGATGGTCATTTTAGGAGGGATAAAGAATAAGAGCAAAAGTGAACCGTTAGCTGAACCTTAAGAGCATTTTTTCTGTTAACTATACACCCATTCATTAAATTGTTGCTATTAATAAGAAGAAGAACTAGGCAGGATATAACAGCCCTGGAGGACAATGTAGCTAAATGGTTGAGAAACAGCCTCTGCGGCCTCATACGTTGTAGGCAGTGTTTACACAGAAAACATTTACTAAGATCCAACAGCACATTGTCACTATGGGGGAGCCAAAGAAAATGGAAGAAATGATTCCCTTTATCAAGTAACTTATACTCAATTTGAGACTTTTTAAAAAACCTTGCAGTAATGGACTATAAAAAAAAAAATATTACCAGGGCAGCAATAGCACAGTGGGGAGACATCATGGACCACATGCACTGGTCTGAATCTAAAGAAGCCCATGAAGGGGACGTCCCTGGCAGTCGGGGGTTAAGATTCCATCTTCCAAGACAGGGGACGCAGGTTTGGTACCTTGGTCCGGGAACTAAGATCCCACATGCTGGGTGGCAGCTAAGCCTGTGAACTGCATCTAGAGAAGCCTGTGCACCGCAAAGAATACCCACCACAGCCAAAAATAAGGATCATAAATACATTTTAAAAAATAAGAAGCCCATGATCTCATCTGTGGATCAAGGCTATTACAGGCTCCATGCTGGTTGGGCTATGTGGTACACCTTTGTCATGCATGTGTATAAGTGTTGTGAACATTTTTGGCTAGTGGAAGTAAAGTATCTCAAGTGAGATAGGTCTTGTATAAACTCTCACAAAATAGCTAGTGGAAGGGCTGCTGTCCCTTGACCTTTCTGTGTTTTATGATCCTCGCTTTAAAAGTGAGTGAGTTGGTCTTTCCAGGGGCCCCGTCAGTCCTCTCCCAATTCACAGCATTAATGTAGTGCACACTTTTCTTGCCTGTTGAGAAGCAGATTAGCGTGCTTTTTGCAGCCCCTTCATCAGATCGTGTGTTGGATTTTGAAACTGTTCCCGCGGTCAGATGTGGCCACTAGCCATCCACACTGACCTCTCTGCTAGCCAGCCTCCACCTTGAGCTCTGGTAACTGATTAAACTGAGCGCTTCAGAGGCTGCTTCTCCCTGATTCATAATTTATGATTAGCATCTCAAATCCCAATTTGTGACTTGGATTTTACTTTGTATGTCCATCCTATGACATGAACAGTCTGCTCTCCCAAGGAAAATATACTATGAAGACACTACCTTGTTTAAAAATTGATGTTAGAGGAGAATTAAAGGGACTGAAATTGGGTCCTGAAGAAACTACTGGCCTAAACTACTTCAGAGAACAGCTTGTTCACAGATGGCATTGGGGTCTCTTTTTGACTGAAGGTAGCTAATTTTTAGAAAGACAGTAATATAGATACTAAGTATAGGCCAAAGAATTAAAATTTACTTAACAAGTAGTTTTGACCCACAGGAAATATTTTTAGTACTGTCAGACCTCAAAGAGATTGTGGGTTCAGTTCCAAACTACAGCAATGAAATGAATATGGCAAGAAAGTGTGTCACATACATTTTGGGGGCTGTAAGTGCATGTAAAAGTTGTGTTTGGGCTACCCACGTGCAATAGTGGTAAAGAACCTGTCTGTCAATGGGGGAGACATAAGAGATGCAGGTTCAATCCCTGGGTCAGGAAGATCCCCTGGAGGAGGGCATGGCAACCCATTCCAGTATTCTTGCCTGGGAAATCCCACGGACAGAGGAAACTAATGGGCTACAGTCCATAGGGTCACAAAGAAGTGGACATGACTGAAGCAGCTGAACACGCATGCAACAGTTGTGTTCATGTTCTACTGTTGTGTGTTAAGTGCACAACAGCGTTATGGCTAAAAAGCAATGTGCTGTTGTTCAGTGCCCCGGTTGTGTCTGACTCTTTGCAGCCCCGTGAACACAGGGCACACCAGGCCTCCTTGTCCCTCACAAAGAAACAATGCACGTACCTTAATGTACAAATGCTTTATTATAAAATAATGCTAATCATCCTCCAAGATTTAGACAAGTCATACATAATATTTTTGCTGGTCAAGGGTGCTGACTGATCAGGGTGGTGGTTACTGAAGATTGGGATGACCTGTGGCAATTTTTAAAAATGAGACGATGAGGTTTGCCTCACTGATTGGCTCTCCCTTTCAGGAATGATTTCTCAAGAGCATGCAATGTCGCTTGATAGTGTCTTACCCATAGTAGAACTTCTTTCAACATCGGAGTCAGTCTTCTTAAATGCAGCCTTTATCAACGAAGTTTATGTAATATCCTAAATGCTTTGTTGCTATTTTGACAATTAGTGAAGTTCATCTTCTTATCTGGATATAGTCCATGGATCCCCCAAGACAATTACAATAATAACACCAAAGATCAATGGCCATGAATCATCATAGTAAATATCATAATGATGAGAAAGTTTGAATTATAGCTAAGATTACCAAATTGTGACACAGAGACACAGAAAGAAAAGTGCTGTTAAAAAAAAAATGGTGCTAATAGATTTGCTTGATGCAGGGTTGCCACAAACCTCCAATTTGTTTTTTTTTTTTTTTAATTTTTAGTTTTACTTTATTTTACTTTACAATACTGTATTGGTTTTGCCATACATTGACATGAATCCACCATGGGTATACCTGAGTTTCCAATCCTGAACCCCTTCCCACCTCCCACCCCATATCCAATTTGTTTTTTTAAAAAATGCAATTATCTGTGAAGCACAATAAAGCAAAGTACAGTAAACTAAGGTATGCTTGTAATAATTAAGGGATTTTGTGATGACCACACACCCTATTCAAGATGGTGTATGAAAGATGCACAAAAATTTAAGAATGCTATATAAGAAACAACAGTTGAAGAATTTTACTCTGAAGAAGTTTTACAATATGATGGTCAGTAACAACTCAAAATTANAACAGCTTGTTCACAGATGGCATTGGGGTCTCTTTTTGACTGAAGGTAGCTAATTTTTAGAAAGACAGTAATACAGATACTAAGTATAGGCCAAAGAATTAAAATTTACTTAACAAGTAGTTTTGACCCACAGGAAATATTTTTAGTACTGTCAGACCTCAAAGAGATTATGGGTTCAGTTCCAAACTACAGCAATGAAATGAATGTGGCAAGAAAGTGTGTCACATACATTTTGGGCTGTAAGTGCGTGTAAAAGTTGTGTTTAGGCTACCCACGTGGCAATAGTGGTAAAGAACCTCTCTGTCAGTGGGGGAGACATAAGAGATGCAGNTCAGACCTCAAAGAGATTATGGGTTCAGTTCCAAACTACAGCAATGAAATGAATGTGGCAAGAAAGTGTGTCACATACATTTTGGGCTGTAAGTGCGTGTAAAAGTTGTGTTTAGGCTACCCACGTGGCAATAGTGGTAAAGAACCTCTCTGTCAGTGGGGGAGACATAAGAGATGCAGGTTCAATCCCTGGGTCAGGAAGATCCCCTGGAGGAGGGCATGGCAACCCATTCCAGTATTCTTGCCTGGGAAATCCCACGGACAGAGGAAACTAATGGGCTACAGTCCATAGGGTCACAAAGAAGTGGACATGACTGAAGCAGCTGAACACGCATGCAACAGTTGTGTTCATGTTCTACTGTTGTGTGTTAAGTGCACAACAGCGTTATGGCTAAAAAGCAATGTGCTGTTGTTCAGTGCCCCGGTTGTGTCTGACTCTTTGCAGCCCCGTGAACACAGGGCACACCAGGCCTCCTTGTCCCTCACAAAGAAACAATGTACGTACCTTAATGTAAAAATGCTTTATTATAAAATAATGCTAATCATCCTCCAAGATTTAGACAAGTCATACATAATATTTTTGCTGGTCGAGGGTGCTGTCTCAATGTTGATGGTGCTGACTGATCAGGGTGGTGGTTACTGAAGGTTGGGGTGACCTGTGGCAATTTTTAAAAATGAGACAATGAGGTTTGCCTCACTGATTGGCTCTCCCTTTCAGGGATGATTTCTCAGGAGCATACAATGTTGCTTGATAGTGTCTTACCCATAGTAGAACTTCTTTCAACATCGGAGTCAGTCTTCTTAAATGCAGCCTTNTGGCTCTCCCTTTCAGGGATGATTTCTCAGGAGCATACAATGTTGCTTGATAGTGTCTTACCCATAGTAGAACTTCTTTCAACATCGGAGTCAGTCTTCTTAAATGCAGCCTTTATCAACTAAGTTTATGTAATGTCCTAAATGCTTTGTTGTCATTTTGACAATTAGTGAAGTTCACCTTCTTATCTGGATATAGTCCATGGATCCCCCAAGACAATTGCAATAATAACACCAAAGATCAATGGCCATGAATCATCATAGTAAATATCATAATGATGAGAAAGTTTGAATTATAGCTAAGATTACCAAATTGTGACACAGAGACACAGAAAGAAAAGTGCTGTTAAAAAAAAAATGGTGCTAATAGATTTGCTTGATGCAGGGTTGCCACAAACCTCCAATTTGTTTGTTTGTTTGTTTTTAATTTTTATTTTTACTTTATTTTACTTTACAATACTGTATTGGTTTTGCCATACGTTGACATGAGTCCCCCATGGGTGTACATGAGTTTCCAATCCTGAACCCCTTCCCACCTCCCACCCCATATCCAATTTGTTTTTTTTTTAAATGCAATTATCTGTGAAACACAATAAAGCAAAGTACAGTAAACCAAGGTATGCTTGTAATAATTAAGGGATTTTATGATGACCACACGTCCTATTCAAGATGGTGTATGAAAGATGCACAAAAATTTAAGAATGCTATATAAAAAACAACAGTTGAAGAATTTTACTCTGAAGAAGTTTTACAATATGATGGTCAGTAACAACTCAAAATTAGGAGAGCTCTATACCATCAGCAGTAAGCCAGACCTGATGACTTTACATAGGCAAGAATTCAAAACAACTCCAAATGAAAATTTGATGGTATGACTAACAGAAACAAGAGGGGATCTTTTAGAAATTATGACTTTAGAAAGTTCCCAGTGTGAGACAGGTAATGTCCTGTCCTGGAATCTGAGCTCAGAAAAGTGTCAAATATGGCAGAAGGTAAAAGATTCAATGTTCAAGAATATACCCATATTCTGGGGCAGAACTTTAGAGAGAAGTCCATTGTTGCTGACCATGGATAGTAAGTCTTCTATGTAGTGGAGCATTCTAGAGACTGATTTTGGGCTAAATAATTATAAGAAAGTTCATAGGGGAGGACTTGAAAGGTAAAACAGGGATTCGTTTGGACGTGTCAATGAATATAAGGCTGCCTGCCATTTCAGTAAGCAAAGGACGTTGCGGCCATCAAGCCGTCACCTTACAGCTGCCCGACTGTGAGCCCTGAGGAAACTCAGGTTAGAAACAGGATGCCTGCCATCCAGCCAGAAGCCTCTACAATCTCCCCCACAGTGCATTCTGNATATAAGGCTGCCTGCCATTTCAGTAAGCAAAGGACGTTGCGGCCATCAAGCCGTCACCTTACAGCTGCCCGACTGTGAGCCCTGAGGAAACTCAGGTTAGAAACAGGATGCCTGCCATCCAGCCAGAAGCCTCTACAATCTCCCCCACAGTGCATTCTGAGGAGACTGTGGATGAGAAAGCTCAGGACATAGGCCCCAGAGAGATGAGGTGTGTATAGGAAGAAAGATTTCAATGAACCCAGACTCTCACATCTGCCCATATGTAGAAAAGTACTAAATTCTTTCACTCGTGATGTCTGGTTTTCTTTAATAGTGATGTTTTGATGTTCTGACTGCCTAGTCTTTCTCGCAAAATCTCGTGTGTATCTTGATTCCTCCCATAGCACTTGGGAGCTGTCTCTTCGAGCTATCTTAGATNTAATTATAAGAAAGTTCATAGGGGAGGACTTGAAAGGTAAAACAGGGATTCGTTTGGACGTGTCAATGAAAATAAGGCTGCCTGCCATTTCAGTAAGCAAAGGACATTGCGGCCATCAAGCCGTCACCTTACAGCTGCCTGACTGTGAGCCCTGAGGAAACTCAGGTTGGAAACAGGATGCCTGCCATCCAGCCAGAAGCCTCTACAATCTCCCCCACAGTGCATTCTGAGGAGACTGCGGATGAGAAAGCTCAGGACATAGGCCCCAGAGAGATGAGGTGCATATAGGAAGAAAGATTTCAATGAACCCAGACTCTCGCATCTGCTCATATGTAGAAAAGTCCTAAATTCTTTCACTCATGATGTCTGGTTTTCTTTAATAGTGATGTTTTGATGTTCTGACTGCCTAGTCTTTGTTGCAAAATCTCGTGTGTATCTTGATTCCTCCCATAGCACTTGGGAGCTGTCTCTTCGAGCTATCTTAGATACTGCATCTCAGACTTAGGTCATCAGTTTTGTCTGCCAAATAAAATATAACTCTCAACTTTTAGGTTGTGCACTTTTTTTCAATTTACAGAGAGTTGACCACTATCATCCTCATTATACACTTAAAGAGCACCCACTGTGTGCTAGACAATGTAGTGAATGCTGGGAACAGAAAAAAAAAATCAACTCTGACCTACTCTCAAGTGCTAACATCTTGTTTTTAGTGCCTAGGCGTCTTCTTCAACACAAACTATATCAACTTTAGCTAACATTTATTAAGGGATCATTCTGAGTCAGAGTTCTACACGTTTAACATAGACTATCTTATTTAATTTTTATGGCAATCATATGTTACCATAGTATATGATAAGTCCTTATTACCATTTTGCAGATAAAGGAAACAGAAAGGAGTTGTAAGAAAGAGTTGACATAACAGGTATAACTATTGCCCTTTGAATCATGTGCTTACACAATCGGACCTTAGCTGGCACCTGAACTTTGAACTTTGGAAGGGTTCCCTCCATTCCTGAAATAGGCAAGAGTGGCCCATTGCTTATAGAAACAATAGTTTATGATAAGCACTCCAAGATAGACTCTTTCTGGGAGTCTAGAATTTTGGTAGATGCTAGGCAGAGGATGCCTACAATATCAGCTCCCAATAAAAATCCTGAGCAATGAGTCTCAAATGAACTTAGCTGACAACACTTCAGATGTGTCATTGCAACTCTCGCTGTCAGAATTAAGTTCATCCTGTGTGATTCTTCTGGGAGTGGGCTTTGGAAGCGTGTACCTTGCTCCCTCCATATTTTTCCCCAGATGCCTTGTCTCTTCACAGATTGTGCTCTGCTTCCTTTCACTGCAATAAACCATAACCATGAGTACAATTATGTGCTATTGAAAACCCTTCGGGAGAAAAAGAAACATCACAGTAGTTCATCGTCCTTCGAGTTGTGGGTGCTAAGATTGCCTTGTGGGTGCTAAGATTAGTTGAAGGTATATAACCTACCTCTTCACTAAAACAGGACTCTTCTCCCCTCAGTTTTTTTGCTGCCAAAAATGTTTCGCTTTCAATATCACCGTTCAAGAGGAGAATGAGAAACTGGTTCTTCTAGGTTGTTGGTTTTATAAAGGAAAGTTGGCTCCGTATAAAGGAAAAACATCATCTATGCAGTGCTTCTCAAATCTTCTCAAATCTCAAATACCCTAGAGGGTATAAGTCATTGCTGGGTGCTACCCCAGCGTTTCTGATTCAGTAGGTCTTAGATGGGGCCAAGAATTTGCAGATCTAACAAGAATTTCCTGATAGTGGTTGTTGGTAGAGCCACAGATTTGCTAATTCACTAGCCTCTCCAAGCACACAGGGGCAAAGATAGAGTATTCTGTTTTGGGAGAAGAAATGTTTGTAGGATGCTTCTTGGCACACGGACACAGAACAATTGATTCCATATGCAGTTTAAATAAGAATTTGTTGTTTTTTTAATTAGACTTTAACTCTTAATTAAAGAAACTTCCAGAATTACTTCCAGATTGCAACATTTCTATGTGGGGACAACTTCTAGGGACAAGAAGATCTCAAGAAAATCCTATGATTCTTTGCTATTGTTTAGTCCCTATGCAATGTCTGATGCTTTGTGACCTCTGTGTAATGTAATTTGATGTAAATTACTATAAATTTTGTATATTAAATTTTGCATGTGTGGGCTGTTTAGTCATTTGCACTTCAAACTTCAATAGAACTTATTCTCCAATCTATAATTCACTCTCAATTTCAGTATGAAAAAGAATTATTCAGAATTTGAGAGAATTTTAGCAAAGCCCATTTAAAGTGGGACATTTAAAATTGGAATATTTTCCCCAGTTTTAGTTCTGAAGGCTTAAAATGTATAATTAAAAGCACACTGTGTTGTGCCTATTTCCCTAACAGTAAAATTAGAGGCCATGAAAACTGGCTTGACTATCTTAAAGAAGCTGCTAAGGCCCACTTTCCAGTGTCTGTGAACCAACCTGGATTCTACAGAGACTGAATTTATTTCTTATTTAAGAAAAAGTTTTTAATGACAAAATTTTGCTATATTCTTTAAGTTGAAATGATCCCAATTCTTCTAATAGTAAGAATTATCCAACTGGATTCCTGTCTCTGATTTGAGATCTTCTTCTCAGACCCCTTAAGCATTGATGTGATGTTGGACTTCCTTGGTGGCTCAGATGGTCAGAAATCTGCCTGCAAAGAAAGAGACTCAGTTCAGTTCCTGGATTGGAAATATCCCCTGTAGGAGGAAATGGCAACCCACTCCAATATTCTTGTCTGGAGAATTCCATGGAAAGAGGAGANTGCAAAATCTCGTGTGTATCTTGATTCCTCCCATAGCACTTGGGAGCTGTCTCTTCGAGCTATCTTAGATACTGCATCTCAGACTTAGGTCATCAGTTTTGTCTGCCAAATAAAATATAACTCTCAACTTTTAGGTTGTGCACTTTTTTTCAATTTACAGAGAGTTGACCACTATCATCCTCATTATACACTTAAAGAGCACCCACTGTGTGCTAGACAATGTAGTGAATGCTGGGAACAGAAAAAAAAAATCAACTCTGACCTACTCTCAAGTGCTAACATCTTGTTTTTAGTGCCTAGGCGTCTTCTTCAACACAAACTATATCAACTTTAGCTAACATTTATTAAGGGATCATTCTGAGTCAGAGTTCTACACGTTTAACATAGACTATCTTATTTAATTTTTATGGCAATCATATGTTACCATAGTATATGATAAGTCCTTATTACCATTTTGCAGATAAAGGAAACAGAAAGGAGTTGTAAGAAAGAGTTGACATAACAGGTATAACTATTGCCCTTTGAATCATGTGCTTACACAATCGGACCTTAGCTGGCACCTGAACTTTGAACTTTGGAAGGGTTCCCTCCATTCCTGAAATAGGCAAGAGTGGCCCATTGCTTATAGAAACAATAGTTTATGATAAGCACTCCAAGATAGACTCTTTCTGGGAGTCTAGAATTTTGGTAGATGCTAGGCAGAGGATGCCTACAATATCAGCTCCCAATAAAAATCCTGAGCAATGAGTCTCAAATGAACTTAGCTGACAACACTTCAGATGTGTCATTGCAACTCTCGCTGCCAGAATTAAGTTCATCCTGTGTGACTCTTCTGGGAGTGGGCTTTGGAAGCGTGTACCTTGCTCCCTCCATATTTTTCCCCAGATGCCTTGTCTCTTCACAAATTGTGCTCTGCTTCCTTTCACTGCAATAAACCATAACCATGAGTACAATTATGTGCTTAATATTGAAAACCCTTCGGGAGAAAAAGAAACATCACAGTAGTTCATCGTCCTTCAAGTTGTGGGTGCTAAGATTGCCTTGTGGGTGCTAAGATTAGCTGAAGGTATATAACCTACCTCTTCACTAAAACAGAACTCTTCTCCCCTCAGTTTTTTTGCTGCCAAAAATGTTTCGCTTTCAATATCACTGTTCAAGAGGAGAATGAGAAACTGGTTCTTCTAGGTTGTTGGTTTTATAAAGGAAAGTTGGCTCCGTATAAAGGAAAAACATCATCTATGCAGTGCTTCTCAAATCTTCTCAAATCTCAAATACCCTAGAGGGTATAAGTCATTGCTGGGTGCTACCCCAGCATTTCTGATTCAGTAGGTCTTAGATGGGGCCAAGAATTTGCAGATCTAACAAGAATTTCCTGATAGTGGTTGTTGGTAGAGCCACAGATTTGCTAATTCACTAGCCTCTCCAAGCACACAGGGGCAAAGATAGAGTATTCTGTTTTGGGAGAAGAAATGTTTGTAGGATGCTTCTTGGCACACAGACACAGAACAATTGATTCCATATGCAGTTTAAATAAGAATTTGTTGTTTTTTTAATTAGACTTTAACTCTTAACTAAAGAAACTTCCAGAATTACTTCCAGATCGCAACATTTCTATGTGGGGACAACTTCTAGGGACAAGAAGATCTCAAGAAAATCCTATGATTCTTTGCTATTGTTTAGTCCCTATGCAATGTCTGATGCTTTGTGACCTCTGTGTAATGTAATTTGATGTAAATTACTATAAATTTTGTATATTAAATTTTGCATGTGTGGGCTGTTTAGTCATTTGCACTTCAAACTTCAATAGAACTTATTCTCCAATCTATAATTCACTCTCAATTTCAGTATGAAAAAGAATTATTCAGAATTTGAGAGAATTTTAGCAAAGCCCGTTTAAAGTGGGACATTTAAAATTGGAATATTTTCCCCAGTTTTAGTTCTGAAGGCTTAAAATGTATAATTAAAAGTACACTGTGTTGTGCCTATTTCCCTAACAGTAAAATTAGAGGCCATGAAAACTGGCTTGACTATCTTAAAGAAGCTGCTAAGGCCCACTTTCCAGTGTCTGTGAACCAACCTGGATTCTACAGAGACTGAATTTATTTCTTATTTAAGAAAAAGTTTTTAATGACAAAATTTTGCTATATTCTTTAAGTTGAAATGATCCCAATTCTTCTAATAGTAAGAATTATCCAACTGGATTCCTGTCTCTGATTTGAGGTCTTCTTCTCAGACCCCTTAAGCACTGATGTGATGTTGGACTTCCTTGGTGGCTCAGATGGTCAGAAATCTGCCTGCAAAGAAAGAGACTCAGGTTCAGTCCCTGGATTGGAAATATCCCCTGTAGGAGGAAATGGCAACCCACTCCAATATTCTTGTCTGGAGAATTCCATGGAAAGAGGAGAAAGACAGGCTACAGTCCATGGGGTTGCAAAGAGTTAGACATGACTGAGTGACTAACACATACCTCAGACCCCTTAAGAATTGATGTGATGAAGTTTGTCACTTAATGCAGGATGAGTAAATGACTTCAGACATAGCTTTTTGCTTCTTTTTATTCCCTAAGTGCAGGAGTTGCTTTGATTATATTGCTCAGTTCAGGGCATCTTTAATCTTTGCAAAACCCCTCTTGCTTCTCATCACTACTCTCATTTCCACCATGGTGGCTAGTAAGTGCTATATCTAGGCCTTTTTTTCCTATCTTTTTTTTTTTTTTCCTCCTTTGGAAATCTGATTTGTATACATTTATCGGCACACCAATGGCTCAGATTTTACACGTCATTACTTGTATCTTGAGAAGATCTCTGTACCTCACTAGGTCTCAGATCTTCCTCTGAAGAATGAGAAATGTGATGATTAATTTTATGTATCAACTTGACAGGTCCACAGGGGCCCTAATATTTGGTCAAACATTATGTGTTTTGCTAGAGATGTTTTAAATGAGATTAACATTTAAGTTGGCAGACTGAGTAAAGCAGAATGCTCTTCATAACGTAGGTGGGCCTCTTATAGTCAGTTGAAGGTCTGAATAAAACAAAATGTTTAACTTTCCCCAAGTAATAGAGAATTATCCTGCATATGAAACTTCAAATTGACCCATCAACTCTTCCTGTCTGATAGTCTTCAAACTGGACATGACCTCTGCAGATTTCAGATTGTATAATCATATGAGCCAATTCCATATAATATATCCATTTATATTGGTTTTGTTTCTCTGGAGAACCCTGATGAATACAAGGAGTCTGAGCTTAGGTGTCCAAAATTTTGAAGGATAAGATTCTAAATAATTCTGATCAGACAAAGATGTACTGATTTTCTTTTCAAAGTCCCTTCCAGTCTTGGAGTTTTAGTTTATATTGATATTCAAGTTTGCAGTCTCAAAATACAGCATTCATCTAATAAAACTTCAGTGAGTAGGAATACAAGATGGTTCTGGAAAGTCGTATCTGCAATTTTAAAAAAGATAAAATGTAAGAAATTATTTTAAAAATAAATAAGAAAAAATTAACCACCCTGAGAAGGTTACTATATTTAACCTAGCTTCTACACCTAGGGAAATACTGGGAAAATATTGGAAAAATTCAATCAAATGAATACTGCAGAGTAACGAAACCAGGTTCGGCAAGTATAAATTGATATGGCTATAGTNATCATTCTTATTTTATAGCGGAAGAGACCTGGGACTCATAAATAAACTCACCCAAGGCCACAAAGACAACAGTGAAGCCAGGACAGAAACAAGAACCAGCCGGCTCCAAACTCAATCTTCCTCCTTTTCCACGTCATTCTGAAATGTAAATATAGGACTTCCTTCAAGAAGATTGACCTGGCTAAAGAGAGAAACAATAGTTCATCTTTTTAAAAGCAGAAGGTATTGGATTACTGACCAATCATAGTTGGATTCAAAACTTGTAAGCAGTTAAGGAGATTAGCAAATATTTATTAACACAAATTCCAAGGAGACATGAAGATTAAATATAATGTGTTATCCTAGATGGAATCCTGTAACTGAAGGAGGACATTTAGTAAGATGTAAGAAAATCTGAATAGAGACCTCAGGTTAATAATAATGTGTTAATTCATTAATCTTTAACATATGTACCATACATACTAAGATGTTATTAATAGGGAAAACTAGATATGGAGTATATGAGAACACTTGACACTGTCCTTGTAATTTTTTTTTCTGTAAATCTAAAACTATTCTAAAAAAAATGAAATTGAAAATAAATTTATTAAAGCAATTTTGACTAGAATTCCTCTCTCCCTTTGATAGATAGTATCTTTAAACCTCATTCATTTTCCTTCCCTACCTATCCAATTTTTTAGAATCTAATAGGAATGATTTAAAAAAAGATACTAGGGAAAAGATTCTACAAGAAAGAAAAGCAGGAGAAATAGACTCCAAAGTTTACTTATTTCAATTACAAGAAAAAAATTCCTTAGTCTATTGTTCTCCCATGGCTTGTTCTGGAATTGATTCTGAATCATGCTCTGTTATGAAAAACATAACAAAAGATCAAAGACAATAGTTTTGTAAAGTACATATTTAGTATTTCCCAGCTTTTGGTCATGCTGTATGTTCATTATCCATCATCACAATAATACCTCTTAACAAAACCTCAGTGGTATATGGTCATTTCCTCTACCACCACCACTCTTGATCTTTGGGTCAGCTGGATGGTTTTATTGATTTGAGCCAGTTGTGGCTAATCTTGGCTGGCTCACTTAAGCATTTGTAGCTGACTAGAAAAGGCAGGAGAAGAAGGGGTCGACAGAGAATGAGATGCTTGGATGACATCACCGACTTGATGGACGTGAGTTTGAGTGAACTCCAGGAGATGGTGATGGACATGGAGCCCTGGCGTGCTGTGATTCATGGGGTCTCAAAAAGTCGGACACGACTGAGCAACTGAACTGAACTGAACTGAACTGAACTGAGAAGATATCTGAGAGCTGGTTGACCAAGGAGATTCATAGCTAGAGAGACCTAGCTCTGCTTCATGTGCTCCTTCACCATCTAGCACACTAGCCTCTGCTTGTTCTAACTGCTCAGCAAGATTTCAAGGGAGCAATAATATACAAGGTGTCCAAAGCCCAGGCCTGGAACTAGCCTTTTGTCATTCCTGTATACATGTTCTACTGGCCAAAACAACTTGAAAGCCCAGTCCAGAGTCAAAAGGTGGGGAAAAGGACACCTTGGGAGGAGTTGCCAAGTCACCTTGAAAACAGAAGAAAATTAATCTTGCAATCAGCCTACCACGTTTACCTACCATCTTTAGGAATTTTGCAGATTCCCTTTATCTGCTCATTAACATGCTTGTTACTTAAAATGTCCACATTACCACAACCATATTTGTAAAATCATGGGTTTAAAACTTTATTTGTATATGCATTAAAAATTTTAACTAATAAAAACTGAAAAAAATATCACATACCAGTTAAAATTCTCTCAGTGAAACATGCTGAATTAAGTAATGTTCAGAATCTTCTATGGGATCCAAAGAGAAAAAGTCTCTAACTTGCAATGAGATAGTCAAAGCAATCTCTCTGACAAGTGCTAGACTCCCTATTGTATCTGAAGTACTCAAATACATTCAGAGGAAGATACTAAGGGCTTAAATCCCATCTCAGGAGAATTTGCAATCCAGGGTGGCAAAGAAGATTATTTTGTCCAGCAAACTTGCTAACCCTGAGTAAATAGAAACAGTGTATGTATCAGACAGAGAATAAGTAAAATAGTATTTCAAATTAGGACGTGATCACGGAGAGGTAGAGGAAGAAGGCATAGATGGAACTGATTTTGAGCTGGACCTTCTCATATGGGCAGAAGAATAGTTAACCTTAAGGTAAGGAGGCTTTTTAAACTGAAAGAAAGCCTTAGCCAGAGGCTCAAAGGCAATCACTAAACAAGCACAATTAGGTCTCAGCAAAATTAGATAAATAAGGTTAAAACCAACATTATTCACATTATAGTAAATAAATTATATTGTGTAACACCTGGCTTTGGACTTCAATATGGTGGTCGTTGCTCACATCTGAATTTAAGAGAGATGGGGAGGAGTATTAAAGACTTGAGAAATGGGATGCACTCTACTTATGGTAACTTACGGTAATTGCAATTTTTGAACCAACATTGCTATTAAAGGAGAAAATCTGGACATAATATAAAAACCGCTAGCTAGATTACACTGGAAAGCTCATAAGATAGTGAAGAATTGTCAGATCAACATCTAAGAGAAGGTAAAAGTCAAGAAAGTTGACTCCACATTTGGGGACAGATTTTCCTCTGGAAATATTAGCTGCTGAGAGCCTGATCAGCACTTTCGAGAGCCTCTCAAGGATAAAGTCATCAAGGTGGAGTCCAGGCACATGTTTTAGTTTGGGATCCTAATAGTTACATTCTGATGTCAAGTTCAGGTAAATCTGCCCATCCACAGACTGCAGTTCATCTTCAGAGCAGCTAAATCTCTGAAATAAATTTGCGTCGCAGGCCACTAGCATTTTAGAAAGTTTATTTTGTATGCATATATCCCCTCTCTCTTGAGCCTACTTCCCACCCCCAATCCCACTTGACCGCTATTCTACCCCTCTAAGTCATCACAGGACACCGAGGTGAACTCCCCATGCTATATCGCAGTTTCTCATTCATTATCTATTTTTCACTTTTTGGAGTATATACGTCAATACTATTCTCTCAATGTGTCCAACTCTCTCCTTCTCCCACTGTGTAGACAATAGGTGATTCATACTACTGTACAGCAGAAGCTAACACAACATTATAAAAAAATTATACTTCAATTTAGTTTTTTTTTTTTTAAAGAAATTTGGGGTTTTTAAGTTTATTTCATTTTCCTTTCAGCTGAGTGCTCCTTCAACTGGACAGAGACAGTATCTCAAAGAGAAAGGACATTCATGAACTACTGAGAAAATATAAAATTGTGTGTGATGCCAAAAGGAATTTTAGTTATCACACTAAAGAATGCAGAGCAAAATATTGCATCTTTATTCATTAGCAAAACAAAAGCAAGCAAAAATAAAACCTTTTCATTGGAACCCAGCTATGGGTTATTCATTGGCTTTCTTTTGCTATCTTCCCACTTGGCAATCTGTTGAGATGACTTTTCTACTTCATTGTATGTGGAGATTGATTGTAAGATGTAGAAAAAAAAGAATTCTGAGTGGTACACAAATTATAGTCATATCAGAGAGAAGCAGACCCAATTTCTGAAGATACAACACAGTCTTGTGCATTAGTTTTGGTGGGGTTTGATTTTTATGATGCTCTTAGAAATTCTTGACATATAGTTTCCAGATATAACTAAGAGTAGGCTCTGCTAAGCAACAGAAGTGAATTGTAACACATGACAACATGTAGGCTTATAATCTGCTTCTCTACTTAAAATATCCTAGTATGTCTTCCTATTTAATTCATTTTTCTGATTCTCGATNGGGTTTGATTTTTATGATGCTCTTAGAAATTCTTGACATATAGTTTCCAGATATAACTAAGAGTAGGCTCTGCTAAGCAACAGAAGTGAATTGTAACACATGACAACATGTAGGCTTATAATCTGCTTCTCTACTTAAAATATCCTAGTATGTCTTCCTATTTAATTCATTTTTCTGATTCTCGATATGTCAGAACGAAGTGTTCTCATTCTTTCATTTTTGAAGACACAATTCTTATTTGTATAATTTTAATTAGCATTTTTCCACTCTGTTCTTTACACTGTTTTTATATGTGGGATGCTGTGTTAAATGAGTAAGCAAAGCATGAGCACCAGATGCTGACTTGCAGAAAAGAATGGGCCTGATGTATCCAAGTATGTTCCCTGGTAAAATTTGCCATGGCTGAACATTCTAGTACAACATACTAGTCAGGAATCTGTGTCCAAGATATTCAAAGTCACTTCAAACATTTAGTAAAACCAATGGCAAACAATGGCCCTGAAAGAAAAGACTGCAAGCAATTATTGCTAGATTAGATACATACTGTTCTTTCTCTCCCAACCTTCTGTGATGGTTAATTTCAAATATCAACTTGGCTAGACTACAGTGCCCAGTTGCTTGGTACAACAATAGTCTGGATGTTGCCGTGAAGGTACCTTTTAAATGAATTAACATTTGAATCAGTGGGCTTAGAGTAGTTTATCCTCCAGAATATGGGTGAACCTCACCCAATTTGTCAAAAACCTTAAAAGCAAAGATGGAGGGTTTTTTTCAAAATAGAATGAATTCTGTCTCTGAGCAGCAATATAGAAATTCTACTTGAATTTCCAGTCTTTAGACACAAGATTGCAACATCAACTCTTAGCTGAATTTCTAGCTTTCCAGTCTTATCCAGTGGATTTCAGACTGCTAGGTCCTGCAATCATAGGAGTCAATTCCTGAAAATAGATCTTTCCCTCTGTATACATAGCTATATACCCCACTGATTCTGTTTCTCTGGAGAACTCTGATTAATACACCCTTTCAAGTTACAGAATGAAGGTACATGCAGTAAACTGCCCATACTCATTTGAAATACTTTGTATAAATTTATCAGATGTATCTTAGAGTATATGTTAATATTATGTCTTTGTATTTTTTAAAACAAGTGTAAAACAGCCAGAGATGCTTGCTCGTTGGAAGAAAAGCTATGACAAACCTAGACAGCATATATTAGAAAGCAGAGACATCACTTTGCCTACAAAGGTCCATCTAGTCAAAGCTATGGTTTTTCCAGTAGTCTTGTAAGGATGTGAGAATTGGACCATAAAGAAGGCTGCGCACTGAAGAATTGATACTTTCAAACTGTGGTGCTGGCGAAGACTCTTAAGAGTCCCTTGGACAGCAAGGAAATCAAACCACTCAATCCTAAAGGAAATCTACCCTGAATATTCATTGGAGGGACTGATGCTGAAGCTGAAGCTCCAATCCTTTGGCCACCTGATGGGAAGAGTTGACTCACTGGAAAAGACCCTGATGCTGGGAAAGATTGAGGGCGAGAGGAGAAGGGGGTGACAGAGGATGAGATGGCTGGATGGTATCACTGAGTGAATGTACATGAGTTTGAGCAGACTCCAGAAGAGAATGAAGGCCTGATAAACCTGGTGTGCTGCAGTCCATGGAGTTGCAAAGGGTTGAACACTGAGTGACTGAACAGCAACAGCCACAATCCATTTCTCATGTATTCTTTTTTTAGACTGTCCAGGAGAATATGTTCTTTTGACTCTCCTATGTTTCCTTTCTCAGTCTTATCCTACTGTTGCTTCCATACTACTTCTTAACATTAAAGCTTAGTTTTTTCCACCTGGAGTAAATTTAAAAATTTTTAATTCTGCATCTTATGGCCCTTTGCAGATTACTTTTTTAAACCTCTGATTATCTGTTGGTTCTTTTTTTCTTTCATGAAAACAACTGCTGCCATTATTTTTTTCTGTGTGCAGAAACATTAAATTGCCATATGTTACAATCTATGGAAAGAAATGTTTCTATTCTCTGAAACAGTTCCCAGAGAATTATTATCAAGGACAGTTTATCAAAAGTATTACTGTTAGGACCATTTCAAGGGCAACTTTTAGTAGTGAAAGGAAACAAAATTAATTTATTGGAAAAGAAAAGTGAGTTAGGAATGGAGCAGTCTAGAAGAGACATGTATATGAGTATATGCAGATCGGTTTTGATATTTTCACAGCTCTCTCTCTCCTCCTGCTGTAGCCAGGTGGAAGAAAAGTCCTGGATTTCAGAAAAGAGATGGAAGAATTTTAAAGGTACACGTAAGGCTGTTCTTTAAGCTTTTTTCATAACTTAGTGAGACTGAATATACCACTGATAGTTGTGATGGAAAATAAAACCGAGTGTAGGCAGCTAAGAGGAGGATAGGAAGGGACTGAAAAGAGAACAGTTAACAAAGTGTCCAAAATTACAAGATCCATTAAGCCGGTAATTTTTCAAATGTGCTTCCTTATAATAGTCACTTGGAGATAATGATTAACTCTACTAGTTCCTTCCAAACAATCATAAGTTTTAACAAAGTTATGTAAGAACCCATGTTTACAGGATGACAAGAGAAAATTTCATCTTAGCAACTGGTTCCAATGATCTGAAAATGTTTCAGTCTTGTCTGAGCACCCTGAGCTCTGTTTTTATACATGTCCTCCAGATTTTTTCCAACTTAAATCAACAAGTCTTTGATTCCTTGTCATGTGCATGATTGCAACCTAACTTGCAAGGTTTTATCTGCAGTTTATCTCCTTCGTTATGCTGACACTTAACTATAGGAGCAGGTCTGAATGAGGTTGGGACGGGGTGAGACATGAGGATAATGAACTTCCTCTTCAAGGAAATCACTAAGGTGACATGGTAACAGAAAAATCCTTAAACAACTGAGAAAGAACCATCAGACAGGCAAAGGGAATCTGAGAGCAGAGGATGCTTAGTGGAAAGTGGGGAAAAAAACAACTAAATATCTATTTCTAGTTCCCAAATTTATATATTTGAATCTGTCATTCCCTTTCTTCAACCGTTTAGTTCTATCAGAAGGATCCATGCCACCATGAGCCTTGAAGCCTTGTTGTTACACTTTGGTGGCCACCATGCTGTCTCCCAGAGCTTGTTCCCAAATGAACACAGGATGTTGGAATTAGCAGTTTCACAACTCTTTTACCATAGATTACTAAACTCTTGAGAGGCCCTTGGACTGCAAGGAGATCCAACCAGTCCATTCTAAAGGAGATCAGTGTTGGGTGTTCTTTGGAAGGGCTGATGCTAAAGCTGAAACTCCAATACTTCGGCCACCTCATGCGAAGAGTTGACTCATTGGAAAAGACTCTCATGCTGG
>SJYA01000034.1:50009-82552 GCA_006410615.1 Neotragus moschatus | reverse complement strand
TTAAGATGATAGATAGATATATAGATAGAAAATAAAATAAGGAGAAAGACATTTAAGAATACGTGTGTATTTAAGGATACATATGTATTTAAGAATATATACATGTAAAAGGATATGTATATTTAAGAATATCTATTGGAAAAGACTCTGATGCTGGGAGGGATTAGGGGCAGGAGGAGAAGGGGACGGCAGACAATGAGATGGCTGGAGGGCATCACCGACTCACTGGACGTAAGTGTGAGTGAACTCCGGGAGTTGGTGATGGACAGGGAGGCCTGGCGTGCTGTGACTCATGGGGTCGCAGAGTCGGACACGACNTATGTATTTAAGAATATATACATGTAAAAGGATATGTATATTTAAGAATATCTATTGGAAAAGACTCTGATGCTGGGAGGAATTAGGGGCAGGAGGAGAAGGGGACGGCAGACAATGAGATGGCTGGAGGGCATCACCGACTCACTGGACGTAAGTGTGAGTGAACTCCGGGAGTTGGTGATGGACAGGGAGGCCTGGCGTGCTGTGACTCATGGGGTCGCAGAGTCGGACACGACTGAGCGACTGAACTGAACTGAACTGAACTGATGTCTGTCTAAATATATGATATCTGGAGAAACTATATTGATAGAATAGGCTCTTCTGAAAGAGCATCTCTTAGCATTTACCTCTGGCTCAGATATGGGTGCTAATGCTCAGAGTAAATTGTTCCTATCTTTGTTTGAATCACTGAATACAGTCCAGGTCATGTTTGAAAAATCCAACTGAAAGGATTAAACCATTATCACTTCCTAAAGGGCCAGAGTGTGCCCTGTTCTTTGTGTTCTATGTAGCAGGAAATAAAATGCCGCCTACGAACAAGATCACACCATGTGGGAAATTATCCCCTAATAGGACACTAAACAGTCCTAAAATGCAATGAGCACTAAAACTTCTGGTATCTTTTTGTCCAGCATAATTCCCACACTGACTAAAGTGCACTTCAGTGTTGCCAATTTGCACATGCCTCTGAGAAAACTCTGAATTACTTCCACCCTGGACATATCTTGGCTCTTTAATCCACTGTAGCAGGGATCAAAAGCAAATGTTTCCATTGTAATTGTTCAGTCACCATGAACATATTAACTTGTGTTGATTGGCAAGGAAGCAGTCACATAGCTGTCACAATAGCAAAGCTAAGGATCTTTTGATCATAGAAATATCAATAATGTTCATTCACTGGTCTCTGGCACATGGCGATTACTTTTCTACCACAGAAAGGCCATCCTCATTGAACTTGTATTTCCTGTTTCCCAGGCATTTTGCGTAGGAGGAGGGCAGACATTCTCCACCATCTGAGGCAATGATCTGCATCATTTTAATTTGGTTGGAGTCTTAAACATCCTAAATCCTGATTGTCTACATTCCAAGTTGTGGGGTGTGGCAAACATCCCAGTCCTTTTAATTCCAGAAACTGTGTGATGAAGTTTTGCTAGACCTCTTTTCTTTATACACCCTCATGAAGGGTGGGAAAAGTTTGAACTCTGTGCCTCCGTTCATGTGTTCTATGTATTGAATATTTGAATATGTAAGCGATCGAAGCACATTTTCTTGGTTTTGACATTTCCAGCCACTTAGCGATACTTTTCTCAGCTTGCAAAGAGAGAATACCAAGTGAATCTTATTCATCGCTTATTCCCAATAAAGTCAGAGAAACAAATGTTTGAGCTATTAAGGGATAATAAAAGATAAAGCAGTAAGTAACAAATGAGTAGGACAGATAGCAATAGGAATGAGAAGAAATTTGTTGCTGGTGGTAGTGGTGATAATTGTGACTTCGCCCACCCCTCTCTACCAAGTTCTACTTTGAAGAGAACAGTTGTATTTGTTTTTTCTTATGTGCACAGGTATGCTGTGCTGTGCTTAGTCACTTCAGTCGTGTCCTACTCTCTGTGACCTGATGGACAATGGCCAGCCAGGCTCCTCCGTCCATGGGGTTCTCCAGGCAAGAATACTGGAGTGGGTTGCCATTTCCTCCTCCAGTGCTCAGGTATAAATTAACCAAAAATTATCCTGATGTGTGATTGTTGTCATTTAGTTGCTAGGTCACGTCTGACTCTTTTGTGACCCCATGGACTATAGTCCGCCAGGCTCTTCTGTCCATAAGATTTCCTTGGCAAGGATACTGGAGTCATTTACTTTTCCAGGGGGGGATCTTCCCAACCCGGGTACTGAACCCAGGACTCTTGCTTGGCAGACGGATTCTTTACCACTGAGCCACCAGGGAAGCTTGACTTGTGATAATTCTAGATAAGGGTTTCTGGCTTCATTACCAAAAGGAAAGATACTATTGTTATCAGAAATATCTGTTCTACTACAACTTTGAATAAAGCGCCCCAAAGCTGTAGCAGGTGGTTCCTTGGTTGTCAGCCTTCAGTATATAAAACTTATTATTGAATCCCACGTTAAGACATTGAGAAAGAAAAATCCCTGAATGGGTATATCCAGATAAAAACGTTTGATCTTGTGATAAGGAACATTAAAACTTTTTGTCCAAAGACTGAGGGGAAGTGTTTTCAGATCATGCATCCACCTGCAAGTTAATAATCCTAATAAAGTAGATTATAGTGTGGGACTATTTGCAGCCATGGTTTAAATGGAATTGCTAGAGTTATACAAATAGAAAAACAAATGTCTTCTTCATAAATTGATGTTATAGAATTCTCCACTATGAACTCCAGGGTACTCTGCCTATGTGTCAGCCTTTGTGTCAGTTTTATGAGCGTAAAAGAATAAACAAGATAGTCCTGCTGCGCTAGTTGAAGGTCATTCTCTAGCACTTAGCACGTTGTTTGGTATACACCAACATTTGAGGCTTCCTAAGTGCCAAGCATTGTACTAAACAAATTATGGGCACATGGGTATGAAAAGACAGAGAATTCTTCAACATATTCTCATGAACTCTGCATGCCTCTAATAGAAACTAGAAACTCTTTTCTTAAATTACAACTTTACCAAAAGCTTTTACAATCCTGTAATACTCCGGGAGTTGCTGATGGACAGGGAGGCCTGATGTGCCGCGGTTCATGGGGTCGCAAAGAGTTGGACACGGCTGAGCGACTGAACTGAACTGAACTAAATACAGTGTCACCACACATTTCTTTTTTCTTCTAACTCCCTAGTATAGTAAAGTTCTGGCCCTTAAACTATAAAATATCAGGTGAGTAACAAAGTGGAGAAAACTCAATTCGCCAGAGTTTTTTGGTGTTATTTGTTGATGGAGAAACAGCAGTAAGATGAGAAGCCTACACTGTATTTCCCATGTCCTTGACAGTTATGAGAGAGGTCATGAGATAGTAGTGTGGTCTTTTGTAAGAAGAGGAAGGGAGAAGTCAGTAAAAACAACAACAAAAAAAGATATGACTCATGATATGACCTCACCCTCTGAAATAATTAGGAATTTGTAGGGGTTTAGGAATATCAAATAACATTGAATTATACAGTTATTTCTAGTTACTTACTCCTCATACATTGCCTAATAAAATTAATAGAAAAAAAGTCTATTGTCAGAGACTTCTTCATTTCTGGTCTGGCATGTAGGAAGTGTAAACATTGCCAATCCATCCTAACAAGTAAAAGCTGAATAAACTGAAAAGCCAACTATTCTTCTTAGATCCGTGAGACAAGTAAGACCACGGAGCAAACTGCTGGCTCCAAAAGAGAATCATGACTTACTGCACCAGACACTTCCATGGGAACCAGTGCTCCAAGGTAGGAAACTCTGAACTATAATTGATGAATTGTTGAATGATCAATGTGTGCAATTCTGAGAGATAAAACCTCCAGAGCGACCCAGTCATCATGGGCCCCTACAATTTGTTTTACCTCTTGGAGCTCCACCAGCTTATCACAGAAAGTAGAGAAAAGTCTTGTGCTTCTGGCAGAGTAAACGGAAAAGGAACGATCATGAAATAAAGCACACCATATTTTCTTCTTTAGTAAGGTTTGCCCTCAGGAGATACTATTTAACTGGAGCTCACCTGCTTTGGTTTCATCAGGGCCTAACTGACCTAGGGGTAGGGTACGTGCATGCTCAGCTGCCCAGTCCAACTCTTTGGGACACCATGGACTGTAGCCTGCAGTCTCCTCTGTCTATGGGATTTTTCAGTCAAGGATACTGGAGTAGGTTGCCATTTCCTCTTCCAGAGGATCTTCTTGACCCAGGGAGAGAACATAGGTGTCTCCTCTGCATTGACAGGTGGATTCCTTATCATGTGAGCCACCTGGAAATGGAAATACACAGTTCCCGTCTACCCTGGCTATCCAATCATACCTGAAGGGTGGTACGGTGTGGCTTCTGAAAAGCGCTTAGAAGTTCGTAGTCCAGCACACAGGCTCAACTAAAAGACTGAGACCTAATCATATGACTGTAGAACATATCCGTTCCTCCCACATTACTAAAGTCTGATTCACAACAGTTTCTTTAATCTCATACATCATATCCAGCTACTGAGAAAAATTACAAGGCATATCAAGACAAAAACCAACAGTGTTACAAGGCAGAACGAGCATTAGAACCAGACTCTGATGTGGCAGAAATGTTGGATTTATCAGGAAAAGAATTTAAAATGACTACTGCCTGCTGCTAAGTCGCCCCACTCGTGTCTGACTCTGTGCGACCCCATAGACGGCGGCCCACCAGGCTCCCCCGTCCCTGGGACTCTCCAGGCAAGAACACTGGAGTGGGTTGCCATTTCCTTCTCCAATGTATGAAAAGGAAAAGGGAAAGTGAAGTCGCTCAGTCGTGTCCAACTCCCAGCGACCCCATGGACTGCAGCCCACCGGACTCCTCCATCCCTGGGATTTTCCAGGCAAGAGTACTAGAGTGGGTTGCCAGTGCCTTCTCCAAAATGACTACAATTAATAGTAAATCTTTTAATGGATAAAGTAGACAGTATTCAGTGGTATAGCCTGACAATGGCATACTATTCTGAGCTAAAAAGAAGTGAGTTATTAAGTCATGAAAGGACATAGAAGAATCTGATAAAGACTACTGGCCATCTCTCTAGGAAAACAGGCACTTGCGTATTTTACCCACCCACTGAAATCCATCGAGAAGCCCCAGGTTTAAAATCCTCATCTGAAGTTTAAAGTAGTACTTCTCAACCCTTTTTCACATTATGAAATCCATAGAAATGATAATATTTTTATAGCACACAGGAACAAATTAAATGGAATTTGAAGGCAATCACATGGTATTTAGTGAAAAATTGGTTTTAAACTATCTCATTATAATGAGAAAAAGAATATAAACAATTAATGATATGAAATATCGTGTTTGTATAAGCTTCCAAATAAAACCTTCTTGAAGATAAATGAGCAAAAGACATAGGGAAAACTTAAATGCATGTTACAGAGTGAAATAAGTCAATCTGAAAATGCCACACACTGTATGTCTCCAGCTCTATGGCATTCTGGAAAAGACAATGAGATTGTAAAAAGATCAGTAGTTGTTAGGTGGGATGAATAGGTTGAGCACAGCAGATTTCTGTGACGGTGAGACTACCCTGTATGATGCTACAATTTTGGATATACATCAGACACATTTGTGGAAACACATAGAATATGCAACACCAAGAGTGAATTCTAATGCAAGCTGAAGACTTTGGAAGAAATGATGTATCCATGTAGGTTCATCCATGGCAACAAATGTACTCACTGTGGGGGATGTTGATAATGCAGGAGGCTATGCAAGTGTTTGGGCATATGAGAAATCTCTGTACGTGCTGCTCAATTTTCCTCTGAACCTAAAGAGCTCTAAAACATAAAGTCTAATAAGAAAACTAGAAATCTATTTTCTACTATGAACCACAGAACCTGGGTCCTGGGAGCATGGATAAAGATTTTTGAAAAATTAACCCTGTCTTATGAGAGAACACAATTACTTGAACTACTTTGCCTGTCTCCTCATATCTACCCTTCTACATGAATGTTTGTGAAATGTGAAGAAAATAAGAAAAAAGTGGGGGAGATATGAATTAAAGTGTTAGTAGCATCGGAGAAGGCAATGGCACCCCACTCCAGTACTCTTGCCTGGAAAATCCCATGGATGGAGGAGCCTGGTAGGCTCCATGGGGTCGCTAAGATTCGGTCACGACTGAGACTTCACTTTAACTTTTCACTTTCATGCATTGGAGAAGGAAATGGAAACCCACTCCAGTGTTCTTGCCTGGAGAGTCTCAGGGACGGGGGAGCCTGATGGGCTGCTGTCTATGGGGTCTCACAGAACTGGACACAACTGAAGTTACTGGAGAACTAAGTGGCAACCCACTCCAGTATTTTTGTCTGGGAAATCCCATAGACAGAGAAGCCTGGCAGGCTACAGATCATAGGGTCGCAAAGAGTCAGACCCAACTGAATGACTGAGCATATACACACGCAGGTAGGGAGAGAAAGATGAGAAAAGATAGCTACTAAAATCGTCTTCACAATCATTTTACCCTCTGACAATAGTTAATAAAATAGTGAAATAGATTTAGTCTGTTTCTCAATTGTGTCTCATTATTTTCACCTAGATGTTTTGAAATAGCCTCTAGTCTTTTTCTTTTTTGGTCTGTCTTCTATATTATTTTCTGAAATTATTTTAATTTATAAATAGAATTACTGCCTGGGAAAAATAAACACTCAAATATTTGTTGAGTAAATGAAGTTTTTTTCATGATTAAAACCTTCCCCAAACTTCTAATCGCTCGTGGTATAGAGTCCAAATTTCTCAGCATGATCTCTAAGACGAAATCTCTACACATCCTCTTCTTTTCTAGGTTCTTCATCACGTGTACTTCCTTGTCACTTTCTGATTTTGAAAAGTTCTCTCATGTTTCAAGTGATTTACATGACATATTTCCTCCTGCTGTCATGTCCTACTTCCCATTTTGTCTTGAATGCTTCTATTCCTTCTCAAGCCTGTTCCTCGACAAAATCCTCTCTAAGGTTCCAAGACAGATTCAGTTGACCTCATCAAAAAATTCCCATGATACAAGCTTGCAGTTAGAAGATTAAAAAGTCCTGAAGATATAATGTACACACAATTACAGTCAACAATAGTGTACACTTCAAAATTGCTAAAAGACTAGATTGTTTTCTCACCAAATATATTTATATATGTATAAATTTTTGTGATGTGATAGTTGTACCAAACACTACAGGGGTCCTCTTATTGCAACATATAAATGTATCAAATTTTCACATTGTACACTTTAAACTTACACAATACATAGGAGAAGTGAAGTTGCTCAGTCGCGTCTGACTCTTCAAGACCCCATGGACTATAGCTCACCAGGCTCCTCTGTTCCCATGGACAGAATACTAGAGTAGGTAGCAAGTATACTGGGGTGAGTTGCCATTCCCTTCTCCAGGGGATCTTCCCAATACAACCCAGGGATCAAACCCAGGTCTCCCACATTGCAGGCAGACTCCTCACCAGCTAAGCCAAGAGGGAAGTCCAACTTACACAATGTTATAGATCAATTTTAGCTCAGTATAAAGTAATAAAAATGAAACAATTTTTTTAAAGTTCCCGTGAAACTAGCAAAATGTATCCTACTTTTCATGTGTATTATAAATGGTTGTCTACTTATTTGTATTTTTTCCTTTAGACAGTATCTTTTGAGGGCAGAGATCTCAGCCTAATTGTCAATGTCAAGTCATGGAGTATGGTGGAACAAGTAAAGCAGTGATTTTAGGCAAAGCTAGATTCCCTGGTGGCTCAGAGGTTAAAGCATCTGCCTGGAATGCAGGAGACCTGGGTTCGATCCCTGGGTAGGGAAAATCCCCTGGAGAAGGAAATGGCAACCCACTCTAGTACTCTTGCCTGGAGAATCCTGTGGAGGAAGGAGCCTGGTAGTCTACAGTCCATGGGGTCACAAAGAAATGGATATGACTGAACGACTTCACTTTCACTTTCAGATTAGACTCTGGGCTTCCTCTGTCTGGTTGCATGACCTTAGTAAACTCAGAAGTTTAGTTTTCTTTTCTAAAAATACAAAAGAAAAGTACCTTGGCTGGATCAGCACCTGGCAGACAAAATTTCTATTTCTGAATTAAATATGGTGACATAGAAGAAATGTATGTGTATGAAATTATCAAATTTCCAGAAGATGATTTTAATATTTAATGATTTTTAGTTTTTTGGTTTCTTTTTCTTTTTTTTTTTTTGTCAAAGCTCTTAGTGCCACTTAAAATTTGTATGAGATGCTGCCTTTACAAATTCTATTGTAATTATAGATATTTGAAGTACTTTTAACTCTTTCTGGAAATGAAAAGTTGAAGCTTATGAAATATGCTTTAAGTTTTCCTTCAAAATAACTTTTCTGATGTGTTTTCCTTTTATCATCTGATTTAAATCATTGGCTTGAGTTCTAGAATCAGCAGTTCTTATTCACAGACCCTACTAGTATATTGTAGCATCAGTATAAGTGCATACACTGAGAGAGTAACACAGGTGTGAATTAATCAGTGAATGTCAAAATATAAAACTATACATAAGCCAGAAGTTAGAGTTGCCAGTCATACATGCTAAGTCAAACTTGTGACTGGTCTACTTGGAAAAATGGATTAATAACTTATCTAGTTCCCAAGATTTCTTATTTATCCCAAGCCATCCTGGTCTATTCACATTTGCTTTTTTGATTCTTAAGTGTGGAAGTGAGGGTGATTGGAGAGAAATTAAGATGAGTGAGCTATTATTGTAATCAAAGATTTAAAACTAAGAACAGCATGAAATGCCATGGAAATGCAAAGCCATTCTCAAAGAGGAAATGTGTAACCAGTCCCATGGCAAAGGATATTTCAACCTGAATTCAGTATGTGCTATCCCTTTGTTGTAAACTAATGGCAAATCAAAGCACTTGTAGTATAATGTTTAAAAAATATATACCTTGGATCACATGATGAGATTTAGCTCATTAAATTCTTTACCTTTAAGGATTTGAATTTCCTCTTAATGCATGCAGAAAGAAAGGAATAAAAACCAAAACACTTGTTTTAAAAAAAAAAAAAAAACTTCCACAACTTGAAATTTGATTGTTCTCAAAGGGTAAAATTTCTGTCAAATGAATGACAAGCTGTTGTCAAGACATAATGGGAAGCTTTTGTGGGAGTAGGTGAGACATTAACGCACAGAAGCTGTATAACATTTGAACTCTCATACTCTTTGAAACAGAAAGAATCTAAATTTCAAAGCTTTTACTAATGCTTCTCAATAACTGTAGCATTTCTTCATAGATTTCCAATATAATCTTGTAGCATTAATCCTATAAATAAAATTTTAATTTTTTTAAGAAATATTAAAATTATTTTCAATGCCCTTTTTAACTTATTACTTTTCTGGAAATCTAAAATAATCCAATTTGTCAAAGAAATAAAAAAACATATTTCTCTTACAGATTAATAAAATATGAGTCCCCAAATATTAAGATAAGGTTATGTCATCTAGTTACTCAGTTGTGTCCAACTCTTTGCCACACCATGGTCCACCAGGTTCCTCTGTCCATGGGATTCTCCAGGCAAGAATACTGGAGTGGGTGGCCAGTTTCTTCTCCAGAGGATCTTCCCAACCCAGCATTCAAGCCCAGTTCTCCCACATAGAAGGCAGATTCATTACCATCTGAGCCACCAGGGAAGCCCATTTAGGTGATCAGAAGAATATAAACCAAGACTTAGAGAGCAGACTGTGACCAATGACAAAGATTCTTTACTTGACCAAGCTTTATTCTTTAAACAACTGAACCTTTTCCTGAGCAACTGAAACTCTCCAGGCTCATGAAGCTTCCCCTCAGCTTGCCTGTGCACTTCTTTGTAAACTCCAGTTTTATCATGATGCCTGCTAGATCCGTTTAGCAAGCATTCCCCATCTATATCTGTGCACTCTCAACATTTCATTGAGTTTCTCATTCTCCACCATCCCACAGGTGATGTCCAGTCACCATGTCCTGTCTCTTTTTAAAGACGTTTTAATCTTTATTTTGTCTGTGCTGAGTCTTCTTTGTGGCATGCAGGCTCTTTGTTGCAGTGAGATGCGTTCTCTAGCTGCGGAACAAAGGCTCTAGAATGAAGAAGCTCAGTAGTTGTAGGGCATAGGTTTAGTTGCCTCATGGCATGTGGGATTCTAATTCCCCAGCCAGGGATTGAACCTCCTCTGCACTGGAAAGTGGATTTCCAACCACTGGACCACCAGGAAAGTCCCTACCATGGCCTGTCTTTAGGAAAGATCTTGTCAGGTCCATCTAGCTAGAATCTCTCTTCCTGATTTTTCCTCTCAGTCATTTTCCATCCACTTACCCCTTCTCTGCTTCTCAGCTATAAATGGCCACTTGCCCATATGGTATTTGGAATTGAGCTCAATTCTATAGTGAGGTCTTTTCTCCTTAATGCAATGGCTCTGAATAAAATCACTTTTACCAGTTTAACTAATATCCAGCTCTGGCTATTCTTTGGCACCAAAGCTCATTTGAGTCTTTGGCATAATTTTATTATTAAATCCTTACAGCAACTATTATCATGCTTTACATTTCAAGTTTAGAAATTAAAAGGCGGAGAGAGACTATCACTCATTGAAGATCAAGAAACAAGTTAGTGGTAGAAGCAGAACACAAATCCAAGGGTTTCTGTGGATTTTTAAAAGCCCTATTTATTCCAAAAGTTGTGTAATTTCTAATTTTAACTAGTGTTTCAAATTTGTCTTCAAATATAGAAAGCACAGGAGCAGTTAAGCAGGAAGTTTTTACAATATGGGAGCTGTAAATAGCTTCCTCTTCTAAGATATAGTAAATATCTTAGCATCAACACATTTTGAAAAGAAGCCATCATCATTATAGGAGGGAGTCCCAGCAGGGAGTCAAAACAGAACCTTTGAAAATAGAATCACGGGAATCTTTCATTTCATATCCTCTGGGGAAGTAAATGAAGCATCTCTCTCCCACATGATAATGCTCCCTGCTGACCGCCCANAAATATGGTGACATAGAAGAAATGTATGTGTATGAAATTATCAAATTTCCAGAAGATGATTTTAATATTTAATGATTTTTAGTTTTTTGGTTTCTTTTTCTTTTTTTTTTTGTCAAAGCTCTTAGTGCCACTTAAAATTTGTATGAGATGCTGCCTTTACAAATTCTATTGTAATTATAGATATTTGAAGTACTTTTAACTCTTTCTGGAAATGAAAAGTTGAAGCTTATGAAATATGCTTTAAGTTTTCCTTCAAAATAACTTTTCTGATGTGTTTTCCTTTTATCATCTGATTTAAATCATTGGCTTGAGTTCTAGAATCAGCAGTTCTTATTCACAGACCCTACTAGTATATTGTAGCATCAGTATAAGTGCATACACTGAGAGAGTAACACAGGTGTGAATTAATCAGTGAATGTCAAAATATAAAACTATACATAAGCCAGAAGTTAGAGTTGCCAGTCATACATGCTAAGTCAAACTTGTGACTGGTCTACTTGGAAAAATGGATTAATAACTTATCTAGTTCCCAAGATTTCTTATTTATCCCAAGCCATCCTGGTCTATTCACATTTGCTTTTTTGATTCTTAAGTGTGGAAGTGAGGGTGATTGGAGAGAAATTAAGATGAGTGAGCTATTATTGTAATCAAAGATTTAAAACTAAGAACAGCATGAAATGCCATGGAAATGCAAAGCCATTCTCAAAGAGGAAATGTGTAACCAGTCCCATGGCAAAGGATATTTCAACCTGAATTCAGTATGTGCTATCCCTTTGTTGTAAACTAATGGCAAATCAAAGCACTTGTAGTATAATGTTTAAAAAATATATACCTTGGATCACATGATGAGATTTAGCTCATTAAATTCTTTACCTTTAAGGATTTGAATTTCCTCTTAATGCATGCAGAAAGAAAGGAATAAAAACCAAAACACTTGTTTTAAAAAAAAAAAAAAAACTTCCACAACTTGAAATTTGATTGTTCTCAAAGGGTAAAATTTCTGTCAAATGAATGACAAGCTGTTGTCAAGACATAATGGGAAGCTTTTGTGGGAGTAGGTGAGACATTAACGCACAGAAGCTGTATAACATTTGAACTCTCATACTCTTTGAAACAGAAAGAATCTAAATTTCAAAGCTTTTACTAATGCTTCTCAATAACTGTAGCATTTCTTCATAGATTTCCAATATAATCTTGTAGCATTAATCCTATAAATAAAATTTTAATTTTTTTAAGAAATATTAAAATTATTTTCAATGCCCTTTTTAACTTATTACTTTTCTGGAAATCTAAAATAATCCAATTTGTCAAAGAAATAAAAAAACATATTTCTCTTACAGATTAATAAAATATGAGTCCCCAAATATTAAGATAAGGTTATGTCATCTAGTTACTCAGTTGTGTCCAACTCTTTGCCACACCATGGTCCACCAGGTTCCTCTGTCCATGGGATTCTCCAGGCAAGAATACTGGAGTGGGTGGCCAGTTTCTTCTCCAGAGGATCTTCCCAACCCAGCATTCAAGCCCAGTTCTCCCACATAGAAGGCAGATTCATTACCATCTGAGCCACCAGGGAAGCCCATTTAGGTGATCAGAAGAATATAAACCAAGACTTAGAGAGCAGACTGTGACCAATGACAAAGATTCTTTACTTGACCAAGCTTTATTCTTTAAACAACTGAACCTTTTCCTGAGCAACTGAAACTCTCCAGGCTCATGAAGCTTCCCCTCAGCTTGCCTGTGCACTTCTTTGTAAACTCCAGTTTTATCATGATGCCTGCTAGATCAGTTTAGCAAGCATTCCCCATCTATATCTGTGCACTCTCAACATTTCATTGAGTTTCTCATTCTCCACCATCCCACAGGTGATGTCCAGTCACCATGTCCTGTCTCTTTTTAAAGACGTTTTAATCTTTATTTTGTCTGTGCTGAGTCTTCTTTGTGGCATGCAGGCTCTTTGTTGCAGTGAGATGCGTTCTCTAGCTGCGGAACAAAGGCTCTAGAATGAAGAAGCTCAGTAGTTGTAGGGCATAGGTTTAGTTGCCTCATGGCATGTGGGATTCTAATTCCCCAGCCAGGGATTGAACCTCCTCTGCACTGGAAAGTGGATTTCCAACCACTGGACCACCAGGAAAGTCCCTACCATGGCCTGTCTTTAGGAAAGATCTTGTCAGGTCCATCTAGCTAGAATCTCTCTTCCTGATTTTTCCTCTCAGTCATTTTCCATCCACTTACCCCTTCTCTGCTTCTCAGCTATAAATGGCCACTTGCCCATATGGTATTTGGAATTGAGCTCAATTCTATAGTGAGGTCTTTTCTCCTTAATGCAATGGCTCTGAATAAAATCACTTTTACCAGTTTAACTAATATCCAGCTCTGGCTATTCTTTGGCACCAAAGCTCATTTGAGTCTTTGGCATAATTTTATTATTAAATCCTTACAGCAACTATTATCATGCTTTACATTTCAAGTTTAGAAATTAAAAGGCGGAGAGAGACTATCACTCATTGAAGATCAAGAAACAAGTTAGTGGTAGAAGCAGAACACAAATCCAAGGGTTTCTGTGGATTTTTAAAAGCCCTATTTATTCCAAAAGTTGTGTAATTTCTAATTTTAACTAGTGTTTCAAATTTGTCTTCAAATATAGAAAGCACAGGAGCAGTTAAGCAGGAAGTTTTTACAATATGGGAGCTGTAAATAGCTTCCTCTTCTAAGATATAGTAAATATCTTAGCATCAACACATTTTGAAAAGAAGCCATCATCATTATAGGAGGGAGTCCCAGCAGGGAGTCAAAACAGAACCTTTGAAAATAGAATCATGGGAATCTTTCATTTCATATCCTCTGGGGAAGTAAATGAAGCATCTCTCTCCCACATGATAATGCTCCCTACCGCCCATCTTTGGGGAGGGTCATGTTGCATTCCTGAAATGTTTGAGGTCATTTGGAAAGATTGGTTACATTTCCATACACATCCATCAATAGGGAAAATAGTGTTCAAATTCAGCCAGCTGATGATTATAAACTACATCAGAGTTCTCATCCCTTCTTGAATTTACAAAATAGCCTTCAAAGTTACTTTATAGTGATAACCTGTTATGATTTCTAAGGAAATTCATCTCATTTTATTGTTAACAATGGTTATTTATTATTTGTTAACCTCACAACATCCAGATAAAGTAATTTTAGAAATTATTTGACTCCAAGACTTAAGAGTGAGGCATTTTACCTCCAACCTGAGAAGGAAAGGTGACTTCTACAGACACAAGGCATTGCAAAAACTCACACTTCCATAAGGCTGTATGGTTGGCTCCTGGGCTTCCCTGGTAGCTCAGACAGTAAAGAATCTGCCTGCAATGTGGGAGACCTGGGTCGATCCCTGGGTTGGGAATATTACCTGGAGGGAGGCATGGCAACCCCACTCCAATACTCTTCCTGGGGATGCCCCATGCTCAAAGTAACTTGGTGGACTACAGTCCATGGGGTTACAAACAGTCAGACATGATTGAGTGGCTAAGCACATGGCACACAGGCTGGCTCTTACACATCTTTCTGGCTTGTTGGGATTCACGTTTGAGAAATCAAGAGAATTCCTTCCATGTACTTTCTTAACTGAGGATAGTAACTAGGGATAGATATCACATTCTAGCTGTTTAACTCCTTAAATATGTAACTCCAAATAAATGGACATGATTAGGAACTTGGACCAGGGCCAATATAGAAGAGGAAAAAGAATCCTCTTCTATCCTTTTAGGTTCTGCCCTGAGTCTGAATATTAACTGGAAACAAGATAGAGTAATAGGAGAAAAGCATACTATATATATAGATATAGATATATACACACATACTTTTATATATATATACACACACTTTTGTATGCACCCAGGAGCCGTCATAGGAAAAAAGTGAAGATTCAAAAGAGCAATTAGGACCGAGAGTTTATAAACTTTTTAACAAAAATTCATAAATTTGTGGAGAAAGGACAAGACAAAGAAAGAAGACAAGCTTTTAGGGGCAGTAAATTGTGGGGAAATTACTAGAAATTATATAGGGGAAATTAATAGAAGGTTGTGGTTATTTTAGTAGGTTTATTTGTACAGATCCATTTTGGAATCGATTCCCAGTTTCAAGTGATAAAAATATTCTTCTCTTACTGATAAGGTGCCTTTCTCATGGGAAATATGCGCTTTCTATACCTATTGTTTCTTAAGTGTTTTAAGCTCAAAATAATCTATAGGCCAAGAAGGATGTTTTGAGCTGGCATATTCTGAACATCACCATTGTTAGCAGTAAAGGAAATATGTACTCTTAGCTCTAGGGACCTCATGAAATATAACACCTGAATGAATGCTGTTAAGATTCCATTTAATTCATGCTGTCCAACAAGTAACACAGAAGTCATTAAAAGAAAAGCTGGGTTTAGTAAGGTCTCGTTGTTTATTTTTGGTTTTATTTTCATTACTCTAGGAAGCGGATCAAAAAGATCTTGCTTCGGTTTTTTTTGTCAGAAAGTGTTCTACCTGTTTCCTGAGCTCTATTGTGCCTGGCCTTACATCGAGGTCTTTAATAAATATGAAAAGTGATAGTCACTCAGTTATGTCAGACTCACTGTGACCCCAAGGACTCTTGCCCACCGGGCTCCTCTGCCCATGGAATTGTCTGGGCAAGAATATTGGAGTGGGTTGCCATTTCTTTCTTCAGGGAGTTTTCCTGACCAGGGATCAAACCTGGTTTTCCTGCATTGTTGTTCTTCTGCATTGCCAGCGGATTCTTTACCATCTGAGTGCCCAGGGAAGCTGATAAATGAATAAATGTAGGGCACAATAAACATAATGCGCTTGAATCATCCTGAAACCATCCTCCACCCCCACCCAACCCCTCACGCACACATACTCCTGGGTCAATGGAAAAATTGTCTTTCGTGAAACCGGTCCCTGGTGCCCAAAATCTTGGGAACTGCTGTTCTAGGGAACTGTACTTTGTACGGAAAATTAAGCACAAATGGAGGAATGAATGTGGTAAATACTGTAATTAGTATGGTTGGGATATTGTATCGATTCTAACAAGCAGGAATGGAGAAGACACTTGCAGAGATTCCCATACACTGAACTCTTCTTGCAGCTCAGTTCCAAACTGAGACCACAATGTGAACTTTGAGTAGCTGACACTATATCATCTGTTAAGAGATCAAAGCACATAATTTGCTACATAACAAATGCAAAGTTATTTTTTCCCCAGGGCTGTATTTACTTTTAGAAATGTCAAGAATCCATTTTAAGGAAAAGAAGTTCCATAGGCAGATAAGACATTTGAATATTTAATGGAATATGATAAAGGGAAACTATTAAATAAATTGTTCAGAGATTATGCTATAGGACACTGAAAAAATACAGCCAAAAAAACAGCTAGAGTCAGAGGATGCTTTCCTGACACTTGATTCAAATATAGATGTTTTAAAATCAATGACCTCAAATACGAGGGAAGCCTGAAGCTAAAAATTAAGGTAATTGTCTTGTCTGATTATCGACTCATATAAACATCACTGGGAGTTACCCCCTTGATCATGTTTTAACGGAGCAGTTTACCAACAGGAATTGGTTTAAAAGAAGTCAGCAAATTGTTTTCAGAGAAGAATAAATATGCCCACCTCTTGTACCTCAATTTTCTTTCATAATAGAGATCTATCAACAAAACAGGAGTGACCTTTTCACATGCTGTTTTCCCAAGTCTGTAAGCCTTCACTCAATCATTAGAGTTGGTGTGAAGAAACATCCATATGACCATATGGAGCAAAGGACAGGCCACGGCCGACCATCTGTCCATCAGAAATGGACTGGGAGGTTGTCATCACTGATCAGGCTGGTCTTGGCACTAAGAGCAGAAATTGGTCATCTGCTGAACAAAACAGTTTATGTTGGATGCAGGAAGTCATTTTCACACAATGTATAATAAATCATCTACAGGGGACCATTATGAATAGAAATTGCCACATCTTGGTCATGTAGCACATATTACAGACTCTGCAGGGATTGTCATTAAATCACTGATGTGTTTGACTTCATCTTAGGGCTTCGAAGCTCATTTCTGTCTTTTCCTACCTGCCCTGGAGCCTTTATATTTTGATAAGAGAAAAAGCTTATATAAATTAATCAAATTCAAAGACATCTCAGGTGTATTCTAGATGGTAATATAGTAAACTTGACTTTAATGGTCTATGTATCAAATTTCACTGCCTCTTCCCCTGATTTCCTGTCTCCACTTTGACATCATTAATATGTTTTTCCTGGCTTCCAAAAGGGTTTGAGATTCCCTTAGTTCCAGATGAAGGAACAAGGCATAGAGTTCAGTTCAGTTCAGTCGCTCAGTCGTGTCCGACTCTTTGCGACCCCATGAACTGCAGCACGTCAGGCCTCCCTGTCCATCACCAACTCCCGGAGTGCACTCAGACTCATGCCCATCGAGTCAGTAATGCCATCCAGCCATCTCATACTCGGTCGTCCCCTTCTCCTCCTGCCCCCAATCCCTCCCAGCATCAGAGTCTTTTCCAATGAGTCAACCCTTCGCATGAGGTGGCCAAAGTACCAGAGCTTCAGCTTCAGTATCATTCCTTCCAAAGAAATCCCAGGGCTGATCTCCTTCAGAATAGACTGGTTGGATCTCCATGCAGTCCAAGGGAATCTCAAGAGTCTTCTCCAACACTACAGTTCAAAAGCCAGGAAGAGCCTTTATTTGTGAATTTGCTGTTCTGGGTTGAATAACCAAAGCTCTCTCTACATGTGTCTTTGGGAAAAAATATTCCAATTATAAAGGAGAATCTGAACAGAGTTGTGTTCTTTGGTTGCATGCACACTAAGTCACTTCAGTCATATCCAACTCTGTGACCCTCTGAATGGTAGCCCGCCAGGCTTCTCTATTCATGAGATTCTCCAGGCAAGAATACTGAAGTGGGTTTCCATGCCCTCCTCCAGGGCATCTTCCCAACCCAGGGATTGAACTCATGTCTCCTGTGTCTCCTGCATTAGCAGGCGGGTTCTTTACCACTAGCACCACTTGGGAAGTTCCTGCTCTTTGGTTAGGAGACCTTATTTGCAAGAGCACTTTATAAGAGTCAGGTTAGTGCCTTCAAGTTTAATGAGTCAAGTGGACACTGTCATAGTAGATATTACCCTAAATTTTATGCAAACATTGGTGTAATTTTAGAGGTTCTTATTATTTGTGGGAACAGAAAAAAATTGATTGACCCACCATATAATAGGTAGTCAGGCATTGGATGTCTCCAAATAACACTGAGAGGCATTATGTAAACAAATACAGAGACCTGTGTATTTAAAATAGTATCAGATAAACTTGGTTACAGGTTACTAAAAGAAAAAAAAGAAGAAGAAAGCAGTAGTGCCATGATAATATATTCTTTGCAGTGTGTTCCTCATGCCTTTTTAGACAAAACCCATTTCCTATTTATTTCTTGGACACCAGTATATGACATAATATATAATAGTAGCTTCTATTTTTCAAATACCTACTGAATACCAAATGCTAAGTTATCTCATTTTACTTTTAGGTCAGTTTGGCAAAGATAACAATATTATTCATATTTTAAAGGTTAGAAATCTAAAAATCAGAGAAGTTAAAAGACTTACTTAGGCCCTCAGCAGTGACGGGGATTAGAGATGGGCTATGAATCCAAGTATAAATCCAGATCCTTTGTTTCTCCCCCTGTACTTGACTTTCTTCCATATTATATTTCCTGTTATGCCATGGAAACTAATGTAAGTACTAATGTCAATATTTTTGAAATATGTAATTTATTTCAACAAACATATATTAGTCATGTTTTGCTCAGCTAGTTTTAGCTTTACTGTTTGTATATGTAGACATGAAAAGTGTTTTTCCCAGTCACCTCTTACCCCATTCCCCACTCTCAGTTTCCACTGATACGCTCAAGAAAATCCTGATGTTGATAAGTAAAGTCAAATATTTAAGCAAGAACTTCTATAATTAGCTCCCATTTATTCATCTTGTGACATTTTCTTGAGCCCCAAGACAGTACTGCCCTTTCCAAAGGAAATATCAAGCTTTCATACTACAAGCTTGATATGTAATCACACATAGTGCATTTAATGTTTTGGAAAAGATACTTTTATGGCCTTCTGTCTATTCCACTAGTAGCATTGATAAGTAGTTTCTGTAGCTAACAGGGTCAAATGAAATATTTCAGACACGTGCAAACACAAACACACAACCATCTATATGGAATGGCCATGATAACCCTGGGAGCTATCATCTGATATGTTTTCAAGGAAAAGCTTCAGACTAAAATCTTCAGATAGTTTTTCCATCTTTCCCATTCCCCTAACTCTATGGCAAATTTTCAGTTAATATTCTGTACATTGGATTACAATTAATCAAAACAGGAAGATGAATGGAGATAACATAAGTTTCCTAGATAGAAGATTTCTTTAGTACTGATTTATTGAATACTTTTTAACATGCCCAATCTTGGTGAAAATATTGGAGTTGCAAATATGATTTTAAAAGACCTATAAAACTAAATCATTCATATTTTGAATGATATGGGAAGGATTAAATAACTGATGGTATATTTACTTGTTGGAATAGTTTGCAAATGCTAAAACTGAGAACTTCAAAGACATGAAATTATGAGGAACTGTTTGATAGTATATTAAAGTTGAAGGGAAAATAAAGTACCTGTATATACAGTAAAATTACTGATTTTTTAAAAACTGTTCTACACTGGAAAACTGATTTTAACAAGGCAGACAAGAGTACACAAAGGAAAAAGATAGTCTCCAACAAATAGTGCTGAAAAAACTGGATATCCATATGCAACAGAATGAAATTAGACCCTTACTTACTCCATATACAAAAGTAAACTGAAAATGGGTTAAAAACTTAAACAGAAAAACTAACTCTAAAAAGCCTAAAAGAAAACATAAGAAAAAGATCATTAACATTGGTCTTGGTAATTATTTTGATGAAAGAAATTTATATTTTAAGGAAGGAGAAAAAAAAAACTAAAGATAAAACATCTCTTTCTGTGTGTCTGTTTGGGCCTCCTCCATCCCTTGTTAATGTGCAATGAGCATCTTCAGTTCAGTTCAGTTGCTCAATACTGTCCAAATCTTTGCAACTCCATAGACTGGAGCACTCCAGGCTTCCTTGTCAATCACCAACTGCCGAAGCTTGCTCAAACTCTTGTCCATCAAGTCAGTGATGCCATCCAACCATCTCATCCTCTGTCCAGAGCTCCTCAAAGATGGAAGGCCTGCTCCACTATAAAGATCAATTTTTTTTCTTTCTTCTGATTCTAGTAATATAAGTTCTTTAATGAATAAATGTTCTTTCACAGCTGTGTAGGGGGTCATAGTGACTTGTTTCTCACTTTGCAAGAGCTTAGCTGGACTATGCATCTTTAACAAACTTTATATAAAATATCAGTATGCTGTTTTGATATGCAATCCTTTGTTTTATGTTCTAACAGATGAAACAGTTCTCAGAACTTTCTAAGAGTTGTCTCCCAAGATAAAACTGTCAATTTCACTCAAACAAAATTTCTGTTTTTCTTCGTAACTTTATTGCTCATTGAACTTTCACCAACAATTTCTTGGACATTACATAAAAAGCACAGGAAACAAAAGCAAAAATAGATAAACAGGACTATGTCAAATTAAAAATCTTCTGCACCACAGAAGAAACAATTAGCAAAATGAAAAAGCAAACTATGGAACAGGAGAAAATACTTGCAAACTCATATCTGATAAGGAATAAGTTAATATCCAAAATATATAAGGCAGTCAGTAGTAAAACCAAATTGAAAATGGAACACATAACTTGAGTTTAAAAAATGGTCAAAGAATTTGAATAGATATTTCTCCAAAAAAGCTATATGATGTTGGATGATGACCAAAAGTATCTGAAAAGGTCCTCAATATCACTAATTATCTGGGAAATACAAATCAAAATGGCAGTGTAATATCATTTCACAACCTGTTAGGATAGCTACTATAAAAAAATAAATAAATAAGTGCTGTCAAAGATGTGAAGAAATTGGAATTCTTTTACACTGTTGGAAGAGATGTAAAAATGATTCACTCACTACGGAAAACAATATGAAGATTCCTCAAAAAATTACAATGAAACTGCCATTATCATCCAGCAATTTCACTTCTGGATATACAGATAGAAGAACTGAAATTAGAGTCTTAAAGAGATACCCACACTCCCATGTTCATTGCAGCATTATTCAAATAGCCGGGATATGAAACAACCTAAACATCTATCAACAGATGAACAGACAAAGAAAATGTGCTATATACTTGTAGTGTAAAATTACTTAGTCTTAAAAAAAGAATAAAATCCTGCAAAAACCATGAATGTACCTAGAGGACATTATGCTAAGTGAAATAAGCTGGTCACAGAAGGACAAATACTGCGTTGTTTCATTTGTATTAAATACTTACAATAGTCAAAACATTAGAATGATGGTTTCCAGGGGCTGGAGCATGGAGAAATGGGGAATTGTTTTTTTTTTAACAAGAATACACTTTCAATTACACAAGATAATTAAGTTCTAGAGATCTGTTATACAATGTAGTGCTTATACTTTAAAAACTGTACAATATAATTAAAATTTTTCAAAAAAGGTAAAACTCATGTTGAATTTTCTTGCCACAATTAAAAAAAGAGAGAGAGAGAGAGATAAAGAGAGCTCCTGTTTTATGAGAAGAGGAGCTATAGGAGCAAATTTATTTCTGTAAGCAGCTCATTCTTGTAGCTATACACAGTGAGACCTGGATCAGGAGAGAAACGAGACAGGAAGGGCAGAAGGAGAGTGGGAAAATGGTTGTGAAGCAACATGGTAGAGGGGAGGGGCAGTAATTGTGGAAAAGGGCCAAATTAGGCTTCTCAGTTAAATTAATCCCCACCTCTATGATCTGAGATAAGCTTCTTTACTTCTATTTTTTCACCTACAGATTATGAGTGATGGACTGCCTTCAAAATATCATTGTGAAAATTAATATAAGAGAAAGCATTTTATAAATTGTTAGACCTTGTACAAATAGAAGATTTGAATAGTTGGTATTAGTTATAAGAATATTAGTATCATTCTTTTGCACCATCCTGGTATTGGAATTCCAGTTGAGCTATTTCGAATCCTGAAAGATGCTGTGAAAGGGCTGCACTCAATATGCCAACAAATTTGGACGACTCAGCAGTGGCCACAGGACTGGAAAATCCCAAAGAAAGGCAATGCCAAAGAATCCTCAAACTACTGTGCAATTGCACTCATCTCACATGCTACTAAAGTAACGCTCAAAATCCTCCAAGCCAGGCTTCAGCAATACATGAACTGTGAACTTCTGATGTTCAAGCTGGTTTTAGAAAAGGCAGCGGAACCAGAGATCAAATTGCCAACATCCGCTGGATCANCAGACATATCCCCAAAAATGAAATATCAGGGTCATATCGTGGTCTTATTTTTAGTTTTTTGAAGAACCTCCACATTGTTTTTGAAATTGCTTCTTTTCCAGAAAATCTGGAATCCTTAAAGACAGAGTAGACTTCCAGAACACTTCAGCACCTCTCCTGTATTTAAACAACACATGACTAGGAAGTAAAGTAACTGTAAAACAAATGGATTGGAAAACTGGCCAGCCCTAGAGGTAAATTTTGGAGAATTCAGATGTAGTACATCCAAGAAGCAGGAATAATGGAACTAAAAAAAATATATCTGTTTCAGAATCTTTTTGGACATAAACTTGGATTTAACATAATCATTTTATTTGAAAATGCAAGAGGAATCAAATAAAAAAATAGAAAAATAAAAACTGCTTATAATCAGGTGAAACTGTGTACCAATCCTGCAGAATGCATGAACGGCAGAGAATACAGTCAGACTCTGCTCTTACTTTAATTTGGTCTATGTGGAAAACTCTCCTGAGTACAACCGATCATAACCATGGCCAATTCAACTGAAAACCATTTTGTTAAGATAAATATTTGATCAAGAAAATAAAAAATAGATAAAGTGGATTGCATCAAAATTTAAAATTTTTATGCCTTAAAGGATATTGTCAATAGATTGAAGAAACAACCCATAGAATGGGAAAGAACATTTGCAAATTACATATCTGATAAGGGATTCATATTCAGACTACATAAAGAAAACAACAAACCAAGCAACCCAATTTAAAAAATGGGCAAAGGACTTGAATCTACATTTCTCAAAAAAAATAAAATAATCTCTCAATGAACCCATAAAAAGATGTGTGTATGTACTCAGTCATTTAGCCATGGCCAACTCTTTGAGACCCCATGGACTATAGTCTGCAGGATCTTATCCATGGAATTTTCCAGGCAAGAATACCAAAACAGGTTGCCATTTCCTACTCCAGGCGATCTTCCCAACCCAGGGATTGAACCCACATCTCTTGGGTCTCCTGCGTTGGCAGGCATATTCTTCACCACTGCACCACCTGGGAAGCCAATGTCAAACATCAATAATTATCAGGGAAATGCAAATCAAAACCATAATGTTATACCATTCACTTAAGAGAATTATTATAAAATTTAAAAGGGGGGGGAAGACAACAGAAAATAACAAATGTTGGAAAAAATGTGAGGAAATTGGAACCCTTGTGCATTGCCAGGCTGACGCAGAAGGAGGCAGACATTGTGGAAAATAGTATGGTAGTTCCTCAAAAAACTAACTGTAGAATTACTGTAAATTGTATAATAATGTAATTCCGAAATAATGTAAATTCTTCTGGTAAACTTCATTTCTTGGTACACTCAAAAGGAAAGCAGGGACTTGAACAGTTATTTGTATACCTACCTTGATAGCAGTGTTATTCACAACTGCCAAAATGTGAAAGCAATGTAAATGCCTATGGACAGATAAATGAATAGACAAAATGTGGTATATAATACAAGAGAATATTATTCAACCTTAAAAAGGAGAAAGTTCTGACACATGTTACAACATGAATGACCCATGAAGACATTATGTTAAGTGAAATAAGCCAGTCACAAAAGAATAAATACTGTATGATACCCCAAATATGAGGTACCTAGAAAGTTAAACTCATAGAGACAGAGAGTAGAATGGTGAATGCCAGGGCCAAGCAGGAGGGATGAATGGGGAGTTATTTTTTAATAGGTACAAAATTTCAGTTTCATAAGATGAAAAAAGTTTTTGAGATGGATGGTGGTGATGGTTTACAAAAATGTGAATTTAATATACTAAACTGTACAGTTAAAAGTGTTTAAAATGAGAGTTTCCCTGGTGGCTCAGTGGTAAAGAATCTGCCAGCAAATGCAGGACAAACAAGTTCAATCCCAGGTCTGGGAAGATCCCATATGCTGCAGAACAAATAAGCCTATGCCCCACAATTATTAAGCCCGTGCTCTAGAGCTCCAGAACCACACCTGTTGAGCCCAGGTACCAAAAACTACTAAAGCCCATGTTTTCTGCATCAAGAGAAGCCACTGCTTCTCTTGCAAACCATAGCTAGAGAACTGACCCCACTAGCTGCAAGTAGAGAAAAGCCCACACAGCCAGGAAGACCCAGCACAGCCAGAAATAAATAAATAAAATGGCTAAAATGGTAAATTTTATGCTGTGCATCTTTTACAGAAATTTAAAAATAAATATTTAAAAATGATATATGAATACTGGCAACAAAGTTTGGACTTTTTAAAATGACTGGATTTCCATGATAGTGGTTCTTGATGTTTTGTCTAGAGAACTCCTTAGCATATTCTTGTTTTGTAAAATGAGACAGTGATATCTGTGCCATTTTTGCCTCTACTAAATTTTATATTTTGCACTTTTGATCCCTCAGGGGTCGCGAAGAGTCAGACACAACTGAGTGGCTTCCCTTTCACTTTTCACTTTCATGCATTGGAGAAGGAAATGGCAACCCACTCCAGTGTTCTTGCCTGGAGAATCCCAGGGACGGGGGAGCCTGGTGGGCTGCTGTTTATGGGGTCACACAGAGTCGGACATGACTGAAGTGACTTAGCAGTAGCAGCAGCAGCAAGAATTATAATTTACTAAAATCTTCCATGTGAGAAGGTATCTTTGAACAGATTTGCATTTCACCATCTAAAGATGGCTTATTATGAAAACTATTTTAGTCTTTAAAATGTTTACTTCTATCTCAAAATTTTTTCTTGCAAAGCAGGAATTTCACCAAGTGGTAAAAAGTCTATGACCTGTTGCGAAAAGTTCTGTGCCATGTTCTAGGTGATGATTCTCTTCCTAACCACTCATAAATTTAAACATTTTTATTAAAACATGTTTATTTGCTACAGATACTGAAATCAAGCAAGCATCAAATATGACACCCAAATATTTAGGTGTCGGTAAGAGCAAAACTAGAAAATACATAGTCATCCCTGTCCATTTTCTACTAGTCATCACAATATTGGTTGCTAATAATTTCTACCAATAGTAACAACATATATTGGCTACTTTCTTATACAAATACATGCAAAGCACTGAACCTATACCATTTAATGTTTTTTCTAGTGTACAATAATTTATCAAGTCAGATTATGAGTATTTCATTTTAATGTATGCATTTTGTGATGATATCTTTAGATTTTGAAGAAAATTCCTTCTGTGTTTTAAAACGATCCTTTGACTTCCCTGGTGGTCCAGTGGTTAAGACATCATACTTGCAATGCAGGAGGAGCAGGTTCATGCCTGGTCAGTGAACTAATATTCCACACACCACAAGATGTGGACCAAAAATGTAAACATTAAAAAAAAGCAAAACCATCTTATTTCTAGACAGCCAAATAAGATCAATTTAGCATCTTACTCTTGAGAGAGAATTCTTCATGAATATGCTTCTGGTAATAGAAACTTTTTCTATCACTTTCTCAAAGAAAAAAGAAAAAGTCTCTTGACATCTCAGTTTGAAAGTTACCTGAGCACTGTGCATGTTTGAGTAGACATGCACAGTGCCTACCATGAAGAAGTCCTAGATGAGAGATATTTTAAAAGATCTGGGAACCTGTATTAAATGTTCAAGCTAAGAAGTCCAGGAAGAGAGTGAATAGTCATAGATTTCATCACTTTTGTCTGGAGGTTTCTCCCTTCTTACTTCTCTGAGCAATGGGCCTTTGGCTAATTATTGCTGCTGCCTAACACCCTTCCTTATCCTTTGACTTCAGAATGTTTCACAGCTACCTTGGGCTTGGTGGCTCAGAGATTAAAGCGTCTGCCTGGAATGCGGGAGACCCAGGTTCGATCCCTGGGTTGGGAAGATCCCCTGCAGAAAGAAATGGCAACCCACTACAGTACTCTTGCCTGGAGAATCCCATGGAGGGAGGAGCCTGGTAGGCTACAGTCCATGTGGTCTCCAAGAGTCGGATGTGACTGAGCGACTTTACTTACTTTAGTGTGTCAGGTCTAGAATGGTACTAGAAATACATACTCTTCATTGTGACTTTTAGAATCTATGCAATCCTAGCTTAGCACTGATACCACATTTTTAGGAGGATATGAACAACTCTGCAGTGTTCGAGATACTCAGACTTTGTGTCTTGATGCACGTGGAAGTTTTCAGGCACTGATGGTTATGTGTAGTTCACACAGCAAGAATTCAGGAAATCATCAAATGCGATTCTCAAAGTTAAATACCAGTATCAACTTTTTCAGTTCTTCTGAGAATAACTACTTACGGGACATGGATTACTTAAGTGATCAGAGGAGGAACAACCCAGAAGGGATCCATTAAAGAATTTTCATGTTAGGAAAGTTCTTAGCCTAGTTAAGGTTTATAAAACTCACTTCTTTGAGATGGACTTAAAGTATAGCATCCCGTGTTGCCATGACACTGGTGTGCCTCATGGGATCAATAATCTCTGAAGCTCAGACTGGCCTTTGTTTTCACAATAATGTCATCACTACCACAGAGAGAAGACAATGATACTGATAACATTTATTAAATTATGTATGAATAAGAGAGAATTGCTTTAGAAATGAACTTCTTTTAATGTTTTATATGGTAAGTTTTTGGCAAAACGTTCTAGTAAGTGTCATTCTCCATGTATTGGATGTCTTAATTCAGAATTACATGGGCCTTTTAAAATTCCTTCAGCCCAATTTCATGCTCTGTGTGGATATGTCTTCTAGAGCATCCTTTACAGATGTAATGGAAACTCCACTCAAAAACTTACAAAGATACAGAATGTAGCCTTCCAAAAAAATGCATTATAAGTAAGTAAAATTATAGCCATTGTTTTCAGACACATTTTATTGTTATACTTATCTAAGATATCCATCTTAACTAAAATTTCTAAGCTTACAAGAAGTACTCCTTTCTTCTGAGGGAGGATTTCTATATGATGATACTGTGTCTTTAAAAAGTAAAAAAGGAAATGGAGGGGGGAAATATGGGAAAATCTATTTCTTTATTTGCTTCCCTTTTTTTCTCCACAGATTTGCCACCAAAAGCTTAGCAAACACTTCTAGCAATTAAAATAAACCTAGTAAACATTTTCTAGCAGTTTTATTGAAATATGACTTATACACCATAACATTCACCCTTTTAAATTATACAATTCTGGACTTTTAATATTTTGACCAAGTGGTGTGATGATTATCATAATCCAATTTAAGAACAGTTTTATTGTTCCAACATAAAAGATTTTTTAGTTTATATTGTCCTTTATTGTTCCTTATTTATATATATATATATATATAAAGAACAACAAAGAACAAAGATATATATATACATATATAATCCATATATATTTGGATTCCCTGGTAGCTCAGCTGGTAACAGATCTACCAGCAATGCAAGAGACCCTGGTTCAGTTCCTGGGTCGGGAAGATATTGGCTAAGTTCCTCATGTTGGACAATACATCATTCAGCCTGCCTTATATCCAATAGTTTTTACCTCCTATTTCCCCACCTCTGTAATGTCCTTTCCCTTCCACTGATAACCTTTAGTTTGTCATCTATATCTGTGAGTCTGCTTCTTTTTTGTTATATTTACTAGTCTGCTGTATTTTTTAGATTCCACATATATGATATTATGCAGTATTTGTCTTTCTATTCCTGACTTATCTAATTTAGCATAATGACCTCCAGGTTCATCCATGTTGCTGAACATGGCAGAATTTCATTCTTTTTATGGCTGAGTGGTTTTCCATTGTTTGTATATATGTGTATGTATATATATATGAAAAGTATATATATATATATGTATATGTGTATATATATATGTATGTATATGTGTGTGTATATATATATATGTGTGTGTGTGTGTATATATGAATGGTCATATACATGTATGAATGGTAGTGGTGGTGGTTTAGTCACTAAATCGTGTCCAGCTCTTATGACTCCATGGACTATAGCCTGCCAGGCTCCTCTGTCTATGGGATTCTCCAGGCAAGAATATTGGAGTGGGTTGCCATTCTCTTCTCTGGGGGATCTTCCCAACCCAGGGATTGAACCCAGGTTTCCTGCATCACAGGCAGATTCTTTACCAACTGAGCTATGAGGGAAGCCCTACATATATGAGTATATATATATATACATATATGAAAAGTGAAAGCATTTGTTGCTCAGTCATGTTTGACTCTTTGTGATTCCATGGACTGTAGCTTGCCAGGCTCCTCCGTCCATGGGTTTCTCGAGGCAAGAATACTGGAATGGGTTGCCATTCCCTTCTCCAGGGAATCTTTCCAACCCAGGGATCAAACCCAAGTCTCCTACATTGCAGGCAGATTCTTTACCATCTGAGCCACCTGAGAAGCCCTGTATACACACACACACATATATATATACACACATACACTTTACATCCTTATCCATTCAGCTGTTGATGGACACTTAGGTTGCTTCCTGATCTTGGCAATTGTAAATAATGCTGCTGTGAACATTGGAATACATGTATATTTTCAAATTAACGTTTTTTATTTTCTTGGTTATATACCCAGAAGTAGAATTACTGGGTTATATGAAACTCCAGTACTTTGGCCACCTGATGTGAAGAGCTAACTCATTTGAAAAGACCCTGATGCTGGGAAAGACTGAAGGCAGAGAAAGGGGACAACAGAGGATGAGATGGTTGGATGGCATCACTGACTCAATGGACACGAGTTTAGGCAAACTCCAGGAGTTGGTGATGGACAGGGAAGCCTGGAGTGCTGCAGTCCATGGGGTCTTAAAGAGTTGGACACGACTGAGCAACTGAACTGAACTGACTGATGGTAGTTCTAGTTTTAGTTTTTTTGAGAAATTTCCATACTGTTTTCCACAGCGGCCACACCAGTTTACACTCCCAACAACAATGTAAAAGGGTTTCCTTTTCTCCACATCCTTGCCAACTATTATTTGTGTTCTTTTTGATGATAAACATTCTGACAGTTGTGATTCGATATCAAGTCGTGGTTTGGGTTCGCATTTCCCCAATGATTAGCAATGTTGAGTATCTTTCCATGTGCCTTTGGCCATCTGCATTTTCTCTTAGGAAAAATGTCTGTTCAGTTCTCACACCCATTTTTTAACTGGGTTGTTCGTTTTGATGTTGAGCTGTATGAGGTGTTTATATATGTTAAATATTAATCCCTTATCATGAATTTGAGCAAACTTCAGACAATAGTGAAGGACAGGGAAGCCTGGTGTGCTGCAGTCCATGGAGTTACAGAGTTGGACGTGACTTGGTGACTAAACAACAACAACAAATCTTATCAGTCATATTATTTGCAATTCTTTTCCTCCCATTCAGTAAATTGCCTTCGTTTTGTCAATGATTTCTTTTACTGTAGAAAAGTTTTAAGTTCAATTGGGTCCCATTGTTTANGCCTGGTGTGCTGCAGTCCACGGAGTTACAGAGTCGGACGTGACTTGGCGACTAAACAACAACAACAAATCCCTTATCAGTCATATTATTTGCGATTCTTTTCCTCCCATTCAGTAAATTGCCTTCGTTTTGTCAATGATTTCTTTTACTGTACAAAAGTTTTAAGTTCAGTTGGGTCCCATTGTTTATTTTTGTTTTTATTTCTTTACTTTAGAAAATGGAACCTGTATTTCTGGGTAAATATAAGAGGCATTTTTATTGATTTGACAATGGCTGTGTTAAACCTAAAATGAAGGGGAAAATAGGTGAAAATTTAGACAGTTGGCAAGAAGGTAATAAAAATTAATTCTTTTATCTGTTGTCTTTAGAAATGTGAATATTTCTGGGATGAAACCTCAAATCTTAGTTTTCAGTAAAGGAAATTCTGGAAAGTAAAGTGTGCCAAACACTAAATGCTACGATTCAAATTTTTTTAAGCAATAACAGACTGTATCTGTTCGGCAAATTTCTACCTCAGATTAGAAAGATGTAGTTAGAGATCCTTTTTGAAGTATTTGTACTATGTTAAGGAGAAAACGAGGTTACTCAGATTTAACCATACCTTCTGGCTCTGTCAATGCATGAAGTATATTATCATGTGATTACACAGTAGTGGAGCTTTCTATTCATATAGAAAATGTTCTCTCTCTGTAGTTCTATGCAAGCTATTAAAGGCCAGATAGATGCTATATTATTAGCATGTAAATAGAAAAAAAAGTGTGCATTCATTTTACGTAAGTTCTATACAATTCTAAATACTTGTGTGTTTTATTTTAAATTTTCGTCTGCATGAGTTGGAAGAAAATTCAGTGGTCAAATATTTGGGAAGATTAGTCATTATTCTTTATTAGTTCATTTCTGCACTGGAATAAGCTGTCTTTGATGATTTTCGTCCAAAGACAACTTAAGGTGCTCACTAAATCAACAATAAAATTGCTTTTTAACTATTCTATCACTGCAATTTTCAAATATTACAAAATTTTTCTGCTCTTTCTACGCTGCTTCCCCTCCCAAAATCACACTTTTAAAAAGAATTTTTAAAGCATATTTTTAAAATATTTGAAAATATTTTTAAATAAAAATTGCTGAGTCAGTCCTGTCTATTGAAACAGAATCTCTAGGCTTCACAGTGTGAGAATCTACACTTTTAATAAACATCCCAAGTGTTTTTTTATTTAAAGTGATCTTATTCCATTCTGAGAGAGAGAGAGCTTGAGAAACACTGGGAAAATACAGTACCGCAGAATTTGGGAAACAACTTGTTCAGAATTGTGGTCTAATGTGTTTCAGGACAAATTCATGAGGATGAAAGTATCGTGAAGGCAGGTACCTTCTCTGCCTTGTTCTCCACCTGTTTTTCAAAAACTTTTATTTTATATTGTAGGATAGTTGATTAATAATGCCATGTTAGTTTCAGGTGTGCATCATAGTAATTCTGTTAAATATATACACATATCTATTCTTTGCCAAATTTCTTTCCCACGTAGATTATTACAGAATATTGAGCAGGGCCCCCTGTGCTGTACAGTAGGTCCTTGTTGGATAGCAGTTTTAAATATAGCAGAGTGTACATGTCAACCCCAAACTCCCATTCTTTGTAATAGTCACTACCACACTGTATGCATACAAATATTTGTTAAATGAGAGAATTTTCTTTATGAGCAGATCTCAAACTGAACTTGAAGTCACTTCAGAAAAAAGTAGGTGTGTGGACAAAGGAATCCAGAATGAAGTAAATATTTTGTATGACTATTTTAACAAAGACCTCTGATTATTTCAGAGTCAAGAAAATTCTAGATATTTTGGTGAAAAGTTTTCCCGATGGTTCAGTAATAAAGAATCTACCTTACAACTCCTGCCAATACAGCAGATTCAGGTTCTGTCCCTGGGTCGGGAAGATCCCCTGGAGAAGAAAATGACTACCTACTCCAGTATTCTTGTCTGGGAAATTCCATGGACAGAGGAGCCTGGTAGGCTATAGTCCATGGTTCACAAAAGAGTTGGACATGACTTAGTGACTGAAGTATGGCATAGTATGGCAGAAGTTTTTCCTACACGCTGAAATACTCATTGGAAAGTTTTTCTAGAATGTTTAATAGAATGACAGAAAGCTAACCTGAAATTCAGCACTCCGCCTTTGTTGCATGTAAGCAGATGTTGTGCAGTTCCTTACTCACCAGGAATTATACCTGTTGACTCTTAGTCACTTGGGGGCACACTCCACTCTGGAGAAAAACAGAGAAAAGATGGAAGAAACAGGACAGCTGACTCTTCAGTTCAAGTGACTAGAATTCTTTCTCAACTTTTGTGTTCAGTGAAAACTGTTATCTTAATTTCAATGGACAAGAATGTTCTTAAAACAAAACTCAGAAGTAGAAGGCTAGAGGAATGCTTCAGAGCCATCCAAGAAGAACAAACTGAATAGGATCTGCACAGAAATTACATTTAGCAACTGAAATTTGCTACCCACAATTTTAGATACTACATGGAAAGACAAGTTGTTCCTTTCTATTTTGAGGTGAAGATTATAATAGATCATCCTAGTGGCTTTTCACATTAAATAATGTTTTTCCATTTCTGTAAAAAAATGTCTTAATGTCAAAAAGGAAGGAAAATCACGTAGTCACATTAGTACATGCTCAGTCACTCAGCCGTGTCCAGCTCTTTGCAAC
>SJYA01000034.1:17177-49116 GCA_006410615.1 Neotragus moschatus | reverse complement strand
CTAATGTGTTTCAGGACAAATTCATGAGGATGAAAGTATCGTGAAGGCAGGTACCTTCTCTGCCTTGTTCTCCACCTGTTTTTCAAAAACTTTTATTTTATATTGTAGGATAGTTGATTAATAATGCCATGTTAGTTTCAGGTGTGCATCATAGTAATTCTGTTAAATATATACACGTATCTATTCTTTGCCAAATTTCTTTCCCACGTAGATTATTACAGAATATTGAGCAGGGCCCCCTGTGCTGTACAGTAGGTCCTTGTTGGATAGCAGTTTTAAATATAGCAGAGTGTACATGTCAACCCCAAACTCCCATTCTTTGTAATAGTCACTACCACACTGTATGCATACAAATATTTGTTAAATGAGAGAATTTTCTTTATGAGCAGATCTCAAACTGAACTTGAAGTCACTTCAGAAAAAAGTAGGTGTGTGGACAAAGGAATCCAGAATGAAGTAAATATTTTGTATGACTATTTTAACAAAGACCTCTGATTATTTCAGAGTCAAGAAAATTCTAGATATTTTGGTGAAAAGTTTTCCCGATGGTTCAGTAATAAAGAATCTACCTTACAACTCCTGCCAATACAGCAGATTCAGGTTCTGTCCCTGGGTCGGGAAGATCCCCTGGAGAAGAAAACGACTACCCACTCCAGTATTCTTGTCTGGGAAATTCCATGGACAGAGGAGCCTGGTAGGCTATAGTCCATGGTTCACAAAAGAGTTGGACATGACTTAGTGACTGAAGTATGGCATAGTATGGCAGAAGTTTTTCCTACACGCTGAAATACTCATTGGAAAGTTTTTCTAGAATGTTTAATAGAATGACAGAAAGCTAACCTGAAATTCAGCACTCCGCCTTTGTTGCATGTAAGCAGATGTTGTGCAGTTCCTTACTCACCAGGAATTAAACCTGTTGACTCTTAGTCACTTGGGGGCACACTCCACTCTGGAGAAAAACAGAGAAAAGATGGAAGAAACAGGACAGCTGACTCTTCAGTTCAAGTGACTAGAATTCTTTCTCAACTTTTGTGTTCAGTGAAAACTGTTATCTTAATTTCAATGGACAAGAATGTTCTTAAAACAAAACTCAGAAGTAGAAGGCTAGAGGAATGCTTCAGAGCCATCCAAGAAGAACAAACTGAATAGGATCTGCACAGAAATTACATTTAGCAACTGAAATTTGCTACCCACAATTTTAGATACTACATGGAAAGACAAGTTGTTCCTTTCTATTTTGAGGTGAAGATTATAATAGATCATCCTAGTGGCTTTTCACATTAAATAATGTTTTTCCATTTCTGTAAAAAAATGTCTTAATGTCAAAAAGGAAGGAAAATCACGTAGTCACATTAGTACATGCTCAGTCACTCAGCCGTGTCCAGCTCTTTGCAACCTCATGGACTGTAGCCCTCCAGGCTCCTCTGCCCATGGGATTCTCCAGGCAAGAGTAGTGGGGTGAGTTTCCATTTCCTTCACTAGGGGATCTTCCTGACCCAGGAACTGAACCTGTGTCTCCTGAATTGGCAGGTGGATTCTTTACCACTGAGCCATCAGGGAATCCAGTCACATAATGGGAAAAAATAAATCTATGTAGCAGCAATAATTCATGTATTCTTCTATCCAGGAGTTTCTAAATGCTTATTGTATACCTGGTTTTAGTCTAAGCATAGAGATAATTATCACAAAGATCCCTACAGAGAATCTCTTGTAATTTTTGGTGGCACTTGCAAATGAAGAACAGGGATGAGGGAAGACCTCTTAGAAGAGTATTGTCTACTTGTAAACAGGCAATATGGAGATTTTAGAAATTGAATTTTGAAACATTTTAAAAGAGCATAATAAAATTGCTTCTCTACACAAATTAGGTAATATTACTATTGCAATCTCTGTGTGCCCTGAGTATATATAACTCACAGGAGAGGAAAAATCAGCTCCATGCCATGTGTGAGAGGGAGGTATTAGATTTAAACATTTTCAAAAATTCAGTCTCCATTTAAAATAACTATTGCTCTTCACAGGATTGAGACAGTATGATAAAAACTGAAATTAGGAAGGAAGAAGTATTTCAGGAGTACCTGGAGTGAGCAGTCTTGAATCACAAAGCTTTCTTTGTTTTTAAATCTTAACCATCATCATGGAAAGGATTCATTTTATTCTCTAAGAATTTAAGGGGCTCTTTTTTCTTTCTGTCCGTCCCTCCCTCCTTCTTCTCTTCCTTCCTTCTTTTGCCAGTTGAAAAAAGCAAAAACACATAGCCTCAAAGTTGAGATTTATATTTTATTCTGGGAACTTACTGAAGANATCATGGAAAGGATTCATTTTATTCTCTAAGAATTTAAGGGGCTCTTTTTTCTTTCTGTCCGTCCCTCCCTCCTTCTTCTCTTCCTTCCTTCTTTTGCCAGTTGAAAAAAGCAAAAACACATAGCCTCAAAGTTGAGATTTATATTTTATTCTGGGAACTTACTGAAGACTATAGCCCAGGAGACAGCCACTCAGATAATTCTGTGAAAGTGAAAGTCGCTCAGTCGTTTCCAACTCTGCGACCCCATGGACTATACCGTCCATGGAATTCCCCAGGCCAGAATATTGGAGTGGGTAGCCTTTCCCTTCTCCAGGAGATCTCCTCAACCCAGGGATCAAACCCAGATCTTCCACACTGCAGGCAGATTCTTTACCTGCTGACTCAAAAGGGAAGACCAAGAATACTGGAGTGGATAGCCTATCCCATCTCCAGCGGATCTTCCTGACACAGGAATTGTACTGGGGTTTCCTGCATTTCAGGTAGATTCTTTACCAACTGAGCTATCAGAGCTAAGAGCTAGGACACATAGGAGTTTTTGCTGTGAGAAAAAACAAAATACCATGCAGCTGAATATCAAAAGAATTACTGCTGATCACAAAAAACAGACATTGTAAGTTAATGATTTTAGCCCATTTCTATGTGTCATGGTTTGTTGTTCAGTCATTAAGTTGTATCTAACTTTGTGATCCCATGGACTGCAACATGCCTGGCTTCCCTGTCCTTCACTATCTCCTGGAGTTTGCTCAGCTCATGTCCACTGAGTCCGTGATGCCATCCAACTATCTCATCCTCTGTTGCCCCCTTCTCCTCCTGTCCTCAATCTTTCCCAGCATCAGGGTCNTGCTGCAAAGAGAGTAAAAATGTAAATCACTGCCTGGGAGAAGATATTTACAGTAAATACATTTCCGTGGCAGAGATCACTTGCAATGCAATTTGTTCAGTGTACAAAAGAGAAGCAACTCTGTAGGAAAATGAGGAAAAAGTTTAAAAGACACCTCAGAGAAAAGAAAATCTGAAAGATTGATGAATATATAGAGGATATTCAACTTCATTACTATTCAGGAGAACTCCACAGTAGGATATCATTTCAAATTTACCTGATTGGAAATTATAAAGACTGAGAATGTCAAGAGTTATCAAGGATGTGGAACACCAAGTATTTACACACAGCAGGCTATATTGTCACTTTGAAAACAATTTGACTGCATCTAGAGTTGAAGGTGTATTTATTCTACCTGTGACAAAGCAATTGCTCTCTTACATTTATACCCTAGAGAAACTATGGACCAAGAAATACATATCAAAATACTCCTAGAAGCTCTGTTTTTAGTAGAAAAAAAACAAAAACTAGAAGCAACCCAAATATCTACCACAACACATTTCCCTCCATCAACAAAAATGAAATAAATAACAATCTACAACAAAAATGCATTTCAAGAAGATAAATTGGAGAGAAAACTGCAGAAGAATGCACACTACATGATTTCATTGCCTAAAATTTAAAAATGTAGACCTAAACATCATTTGGCACTTAGTGTTTAGGGTTACAAAAATGTGGAAAAGCTACAAAGAAAAGCGTAAGAATGGTAAACATGATTCTTACCACTATTAACTCTGTGAAGGGAAGCATATAGGAAACTAAAANGGAGAGAAAACTGCAGAAGAATGCACACTACATGATTTCATTGCCTAAAATTTAAAAATGTAGACCTAAACATCATTTGGCACTTAGTGTTTAGGGTTACAAAAATGTGGAAAAGCTACAAAGAAAAGCGTAAGAATGGTAAACATGATTCTTACCACTATTAACTCTGTGAAGGGAAGCATATAGGAAACTAAAAATAGTGCAATATTCTCCATTTTAATGGAATGGTGGGTTCTGAGTATTCATATTATTATAATTCACATATTGTGAATGGTGCAAATAGTATTTTATCAGTACTTAATAAAAATAAATGAAAAAGAAAGAAGAGGAGAGGTGAAAGAAGAAGAGAAAGATGAGAGGAAGAAGGAGGGAGAATGTGAGTTACCACTTCTACTAACAACCATACCAGGAAGCATTGCTACCCTTAGAATTAAGTTGGTTACTTTGGTGGATTTCACCACTTCTTTTTGTTATCTGAGCTCCATTTAAATTAACTGGTATCCCATTGTCCATTACAGCACTATTTACAATAGCTAGAATATGGAAACAACATAGATGTCCATCAACAGATGAATGGATAAAGAAGTTGTGGTATATATACACAATGGAATATTACTCAGCCATAAAAAGGAACACATTTGAGTCAGTTCTAATGAGATGGATGAACCTAGAACCTATTATACAGAGTGAAATGAGTCAGAAAGAGAAAGATAAATACCATATTCTAACACATATATATAGAATCTAGAAAAATGGTACTGAAGAATTTATTTACAGTGCAACAATGGGGAAACAGACAGAGAACAGACTTACGGACATGGGGAGGAGGGAGGAGAGGGTGAGATGTATGGAAAGGATAACATGCAAACTTACATTATCATATGTAAAATAGATAGCCAAGGAGAATTTGCTGTATGGCTCACAAAAATCAAACAGGGGCTCTGCATCAATCTAGAGGGGTGGGATGGGAGGGAGGTTCAAAAGGGAGGGGATATGTGTATACCTATGGCTGATTCATGCTGAGGTTTGACAAAAACAGAAAAATTCTGTAAAGCAATTATCCTTCAATAAAAAATAAATTAAATTAACTGGGATCAAAGTACAGATGTGAAACTTTATTATCTGCTCCCTCTAGTTCAGCCTCTTGGGACACACAGCATCATAGGCCTGGCCTCACGCTTGCTTTGGCAGAATTACAGTCCTCTCTTCCTAGTTTCATTGTTACAACACAAACTTTNAAAACAGAAAAATTCTGTAAAGCAATTATCCTTCAATAAAAAATAAATTAAATTAACTGGGATCAAAGTACAGATGTGAAACTTTATTATCTGCTCCCTCTAGTTCAGCCTCTTGGGACACACAGCATCATAGGCCTGGCCTCACGCTTGCTTTGGCAGAATTACAGTCCTCTCTTCCTAGTTTCATTGTTACAACACAAACTTTAAAAGTCTCTATCTGCAAACCTGGGCTCTTTGATGCTGTAATAAGCTTCCCTTCCTGAAAGTTTATCCCCCAAAACTGGGCTGTCTTTTCCTTCCTCCCTGTGGCTTCCTTCTACCACACTTTGTCCAAGACCATTAATACAATGATAATGGAAGAATTTCTAAAGCAAAACTGGTCAATCATTGCCAGGAACACCTCTTATCTCTTCCTGTTCAAGGAAGCTTGTCGGGCATCATGAGAAAGTGGCTTGAGACAAATGTAGACCTCTTTTTAAAATGAAAGCTTCATGTTAGGTTTGAGAAAGTCTTGTTTGATTAGGAGGCCAAAAGAAAAACAATGAGCAAATGTAGAGATAAGAGACACATGGACCAGTCCAGATAAAGATGGCCTGATCCATGGCAGTGGAATTAGAAAGGAGAGGACAGAACTCAGACAGGTTTGCCTGGATCCTTGCTTATTAGTGGATGGAAATCTGTCTAGAGAGAATGATATAAAAGTGAGCCATCCTCTGAAATAATTGTGGATGGACAGACTTAAAAATTTAAATTCTGGACTTACTGTCCACAATGACACAAGGAGAAAACAGAATACATTCAAGAGCTACAGATTATTGGAACAAAATTAGAAACAATAGAGCAACAGAGAAAACATTACTTGTAACACAGTAAAACCTTAGGAAATCAATGATGACTCTTAATCATGTGTGTATGTTCAGTCGCTCAGTTGTGTCCAGCTCTTTGTGGCCCCATGGACTGTCCTTCCTCGGCCATGGTTCCTCTGGCCATGGAAATTTCCAGGCAAGAATACTGGAACAGGTTGCCACTTCCTACTCCAGAAGATCTTCCCAACCCAGAGACCAAACCCGCTTCTCTTGTACCTCCTGCATTGGCAGGCAGATTCTTTACCACTAGAACTACCAGGGAAACCCAGACTTATTCATGACTTGTTGTAATTATACACAGATTGGACTAAGTTTTAGGATTATACATGATTTGAATCATCTCATTTGGACAATTCTCAGCTATTTGAAATTTTCCCTCTTTGGTCCATGGTAAGGAAAAGTAAACAGTACATTGAGAAACATGGATGAGGTTTATAAAATGCTGGATAAATTATTCAATATTCACAAGCACTTTCTGAGAAAAGATTTAAAGACTATTAAGAAAGTGTTTTAAGAATAATTTATAAATGATAATAAAAGATCTGGAGGAAGGGAAGTGGTCTACTTAGATCAATTCATGTCATAGACAGTGTTTTTAAAACTAAAAAGAATTCTGGGGAAAAAAATGTTCAATCACACTGATTTTATCAAGGACAACAAGACACCATTTAAACTATAGGAAAAAGGAATCAAGGTAAATTATTTTATGACTCTGTTTTCATCATTTAAAAAGAGCCTCTCAATTTCAGGTATCTGTTTTTCTCTCCCATGGGACAAACATAATATTATAAGACAATTTAACAAAATTTAAGGCCAAGGTAAAATATGCAAAAAAATATACTATAATATCAGTGATATCTCTACAAAGGGGGAAAATTACCCAAATTTCTTTTAAGGAGAAATCAACACTTAACAAGTAAAATGTTTATGTGTTATAAGTGTTTAGGGTAAAATAGCTCAAAATTTATATTCCATAATAAAAGGATTTTTTTTCTTTTTTTGTAAACCTGTGTATTTATTGTGTTTGTACTTCAATGCATACAATATCCCGGGACACATCTTTATCATCACTCTCATCACACTGCACAATATTTTTTCTTTTTGTTTTCTCCTTTAGAAAGTTAGTACACTGAGACAGAAACTGCCATTTTTACCTGAATTTCTTTAACTTCTTTGCACCATACGTGGCACACAACAGATGCTCAATAAATACATAATGAATTGATTTATATGAATGAAAAAGCACATATAATGTTTATCCCAAGATATTATTCTTGTTTTTCAGTCACTTATGTCCAACTCTTTGTGACCCCGTGGACTGCAGCAGGCCAGGATCCTCTGTTCTCCACTATCTCCCAAAATTTGCTCAAATTCATATCCATTGAGTCAGTGATGCTATCTAACTGTCTCACCCTCTGCCGCCCCCTTGTCCTTTTGCCTTCAATCATTCCCAGCATCAGGGTCTTTTGCAATGGGTTGGCTCTTCACATCAATTGGCCAAAGTACTGGAGCTTCAGCTTCAGCATCAGTCCTTTCAATGAATATTCAGAGCTTATTTCTTTAGGATTGACTGGCTTGATCTCCTTGCTGCCCAAGGGACTCTCAAGAGTCTTCTCCAGCACCACAATTTGAAAGCATCAATTCTTTGGTGCTCAGCCTTCTTTATGGTCCAACTCTCATATCTATACTTAACGACTGGAAAAACCAAGATACTTAATTTCCCTAAAAATTGTCATCTCTAATGATAGTGTTACATAAACAATACAGACATTTTATCTTTACAAATGTCTGTTTATACTCAGTAATTATATATAAGCCCTGTAGTAAAAACTTTGATTCATCCCTCTAAAATATTATGTAAATTGTATAAACAAACAACAACAACAACAAAAACTAAAGTACGTTTTCCCCATGAACTAGAATACAATTAAATGGCTTTCTGATATTTTTGAGAAAGACTATCTGATCCAGATATATAATAGAAAATCATGAATTTTAATGCTTTTGTAAAACATAGTATATGGGAGTATGAATCTTCTCTTCACTCAAGGATACAGATTCTGCTCTGTGGGTTGCTAAGATACACTGAAAAGTACAGAAATGCAATTTGGCTCTTTGAAGATAGGCTAGGCAGCTTTCTTATTTCTGATAAATTTAATGCCTAGGGAATATATATAATCTCAGTACAATCATTTATTTTAATCACTTTTTGGCCTTAATCAAGCTGTGGTTTGTAAATATTTTAATCTTAGGTTTAATGCTGAGGTCAGCAAAATTATCTGCACGAGTTAACCAAATACTAAAAGGCAGAGATCTTTTGGTTTCCCACTCTTTATTTAGGCAATTGGTAGAGAACAAGCCAGATTTATTTCATTGAAAATCACTGATTTCAGCTTCCACAAGTAGCTAAGTCATATTCTTTGTCATTTCTTTTCCTTTTTGCAGAAAAAGAAAGCTTACACATCAGGACAAAGCCCCTTTATTTTGACGTGCAGTGATGGAGAAAGTGGTGAGAAATACTATGCTGAATTCTTAGATTATAACAAGTCTTTGGCAAATACATTTTTTCTAATTGACCCATATAACAAGCATGATGGATATCTTGGTGTGTGTGTGTGTGTGTGTGTGTGTGTGTGAAAGTCATTCAGTCATGTCCAATTCTTTGTGACCCCTTGTTCTATAACCCTCCAGGCTCCTCTGACCATGAAATTCTACAGGCAAGAATACTGGGGTGGGTTACCATTCCCTTCTCCAGGGGCTCTTCCCAACCCTGGGATCAAACCTCGGTCTCCTGCACTGCAGGCAGATTCTTTACCATCTAAGTCACCAGGGAAGCTCAATGGATATCTTTAAATAGTTCAAACAAAACCTACCACTTGGTTTCAGCTGTCAGTGTTTTCCAACTAAGTGACACTCCTGGTCATGTCCCTGACCACAGTCTGTTCATGGATAAGATATAAACAGATTTTTTTTTTTACATATCCTGGTTGTAAGGTGGTTTAAAAGAAATATATATATGTATGTATGTATATACACATATAACAACTTAACAACCAGCATATTTACATGCACACATACACTGATATTTATATATTACATATACTATAAATTAATATATAACTTCTATCTATGAAAGTTTGAAACATATTTTTAACAATTATCACAGACATTAAAATCCCACCTAGATGTCAGGTAAGAATACAAAAAAGGGTGAGCATGCCTATTATACAGAGTGAAGTAAGTCAGAAAGAGAAAACCAAATATTGCATATTAGCACGTACATATGGAATCTAGAAAGAAGGTACTGATGAACCTGTTTGCAGCACTGCAGTGGAGATATAGGCATAGAAAACAGACTTCTGGACATATTGGGAGAAACAAAGGGTGGGATGAATTGAGAGGATAGCATGGAAACATATATATTACCGTATGTAAAATAGATAGCCAGTGGGAATTTGCTGGATGACACAGGGAGCTCAACCCAGTGCTCTGTGACAACCTAGAGGGGTGGGATGNAAACAGACTTCTGGACATATTGGGAGAAACAAAGGGTGGGATGAATTGAGAGGATAGCATGGAAACATATATATTACCGTATGTAAAATAGATAGCCAGTGGGAATTTGCTGGATGACACAGGGAGCTCAACCCAGTGCTCTGTGACAACCTAGAGGGGTGGGATGGGTGGGAGATGGGAGGGGGGTTCAGGAGGGAGGGGACATATGTGTACCTGTGCTGATTGGTGTTGATATATGGCAGAGGCCAACACAGTATTGTAAAGCAATTATCCTCCAATTAAAAAAAAACAGGGAAAAAGAAAAAGGATGGGCAATAAATTAATCTCCAGATTCAGATGATGGGAGATTGGTGAGCTGGAGGCTACTGTTTCCAAAAGACAGTAGCTTCTGGAAGGGTGAGAAGTGGTCCCCATAGGCAGGACTTGCCCCAGAGCAGCAAGGTACAGAGGCTACTAAGTGCTCCAACCAACATATGCATTATATATTTAAATGTTGTAGGATCCCTGGATCTAGGGACAGTAGATGCAGATCAAAAATCTCTGCCATGGACTATCTTCTAATCCCTAAATTGGTTTCTACTTTTNGCAGGACTTGCCCCAGAGCAGCAAGGTACAGAGGCTACTAAGTGCTCCAACCAACATATGCATTATATATTTAAATGTTGTAGGATCCCTGGATCTAGGGACAGTAGATGCAGATCAAAAATCTCTGCCATGGACTATCTTCTAATCCCTAAATTGGTTTCTACTTTTGGTCATCACATTATTCACATTTCCTGTGTTTCTTTTACATCACAGCATCTCTTACTTCTTTGCAGAATTTGATTTCCTTTCCATCTCTCACGTTCAGTTCAGTTTAGCTCAGTCGTGTCTGACTCTTTGTGACCCCATGGACTGCAATGAGCCAGGGTTCCCTGTCCATCACCAACTCCCAGAACTTGCTCAAATTTATGTCTATAGAGTCGGTGATGCCATCCAACCATCTCATCCTCTGTCAACCCCTTCTCCTCCTGCCTTCAATCTCTCCCAGCATCAGGGTCTTTTCCAGTGAGTCAGCTCTTCGAAACATGTGGCCAAAGTATTGGAGTTTCAACTTCAGCATCAGTCCTTCTAATGAATATTCAGGACTGATTTTTTTTTAGGATGGACTGATTAAATCTCCTAGCAGTGCAAGGGACTCTCAAGAGTCTTCTCCAACACCACAGTTCACAAGCATCAGTTCTTTGGCGCTCAGCTTTCTTTACAGTCCAACTCTCACATCTATACAGGACTACTAGAAAAACCATAGCTTTAACTAGACTGATCTTTGTTGGCAAAGTAATGTCTCTGCTTTTAATATGCTGTCTATGTTGGTGATAGCTTTTCTTCCAAAGAGCAAGTGCCTTTTGATTTCATGGCTGCAGTTACCATCTGCAGTGATTTTGGAGACCAAAATAATGAAGTCTCTCACTATTTCCATGGTTTCCCCATCTGTTGGCCATGAAGTGCTGGGACCATATGCCATGATCTTAGTTTTCTGAATGTTGAGCTTTAAGCCAACTTTTTCACTCTCCTCTTTCACTTTCATCAAGAGGCTCATTTGTTCTTCTTAGCTTCCTGCCATAAGGATGGTGTCACCTGCATATCTGAGGTTATTGATATTTCTCCTGACAATCTTCATTCCAGCTTATGCTTCATCCAGCCCAGCATTTCTCATGATGTGCTCTGCATATAAGTTAGATAAGCTGGGTGACAATATATAGCCTTGACATACTCCTTTCCCAATTTGGAACCAGTCTATTTTTCCATGTCCAGTTCCAACTGTTGCTTCTTGACCTGAATATAGATTTCTCAGGAGAAGGGTAAGGTTGTCTTCCATCTCTTGAAGAATTTTCCACATTTTGTTGTGATACACATTTGGATTAACTTTGGCATAGTTAATAAAGCAGAAGTAGATATTTTTCTGAAATTCTTTGCTTTTTTGATGGTCCAAAAGATGTTGGCAACTTGATTTATGGCTCCTCTGTCCCTTCTAAATCCAGCTTGATCATGTGGAATTTCACAGTTCACATACTGTTGAAGCCTGGGTTGGAGAATTTTGAGAATTACTTTACTAGCGTGTGAGAAAAGTGCAATTGTGTGGTAGTTTGAAAGTTCTTTCTCATTGTCTTTCTTTGAAATTGGAATGAAAACTGACCTTTTCCAGTTCTGTGACCACTGCTGAGTTCTCCAAATTTGCTGGCATGTTACATGCAGCACTTTAACAGCATCACCTTTTCAGATTTGAGATAGCTCAACTGGAATTCTGTCACCTCCACTAGCTTTGTTCACAGTGATGATTCTTAAGGACCATTTGACTTCACACTCCAGGATGTCTGACTCTAGGTGAGTGATCACACCATCGTGATTATCTGGATCATGACGATCTTTTTTGTATGGCTCTTCTGTGTATTCTTACCATCTCTCCTTAATATCTTCTGCTTCTGTTAAGTCCGTGACATTTCTGTCCTTTATTGTCCTCTTTCATGTGGCATCTCTTATTTTATCAGTCACAGGATTCTATCTTTTCCTTTCTTCCTTCTTCACTATACAATTTGGGTGAACTTCTTCACTATCATGTTTCAATTAATATCTACATATAAGTGAATTTAAAATATTATCTCAAACCCGTTTCTTTATGTTTTTTGTGCTCTAAATTCACTTATCTGAAGCTATGTTTTCAAATGTAATATTCATAAAACCAAACTCAATCTTCAGTACTTCATATCTGCTCCTCCTCTTCTCTTTCCCATCTACAATTCTCATGACTCAGATATTGATACAGTCGAGTATCTGATCGCAGAGACTTCTTGTAATGTTTCCCAGTCCAGTGTCGACTCTCTTTGTCTGCCTCCATTTATTTATTTATGTATTTATTTGTTGTACTCAAAAATGCATAAATGAGGTACAAGTTGAAAAAGATACACGTTCTCCAATTCCTCTCCCCACAGGAACTATGACCAATTAGTGAACTGTTACAGCATTTTCCGAGACGGGTTTTACTCTGTAAGCGTATATGTAAATAGTTCTGTGCACACACGTGCACGTGCACATGGAGGCTATATATTGTTGTTCACTTTTTTAAATTCAACAGTACATTTTGGAACATATCCCACATAATTCATAAAATGATTCCTCATTTTTTTAACTTTTGCAATTATCCCATTAAATGCATCATGGAGTATGGCATTCCACTAAGGACAGGAAAACAAAATATATGACAGAGGTTCAAGGGCTGGGAGAGGAGAAATGGAAATATGGTAAAGTTCTCATACTACTATCTCATGTGTGTGTGTGCTCAGTCATGTCTGACTCTAGACAATCCCCTGGATTTTAGCCCTCTTCTTCCGCATTAGTATAATAAGTATCTTTGCACCTACAACATTTTATGTGGGAGACTTACCTGTAGAATAAATGCCTTTAAGTAGAATTTTAAAATCAAAGTAGAATTTTAAAATTTTACATTTTGATAAGTATTGCCAAAATGCTGGCTACAAGTGGTAGCATGAATTTATATTCCCAAGAGCTTTATGTTAGAGTAAAGTGCAAGTGTGAGTCACTCAGTCATGTCTGACTTGTTGCGATCCCATGAACTATAGCCTGACCAGGCTCCTCTGTCCATGGAATTCTCCAGGCAAGAATACCAGAATGGGTTGCCATTTCCTTATCCAGGGAATCTTCCCCACCCAGGGATCAAACCTGGGTCTCCCACATTGTAGGCAGACTCCCAAGTGAGCCACCAGGGAAGCTTATGTTCAGTTCAGTCGCTCAGTCGTGCCCGACTCTTTGCGACCCCATGAATCGAAGCACGCCAGGCCACCCTTGTCCATCACCAACTCCCGGAGTTTACCCAGACTCATGTCCATCGAGTCGGTGATGCCATCCAGCTATCTCATCCTCTGTCATCCCCTTCTCTTCCTGCCCCAATCCCTCCCAGCATCAGGGTCTTTTCCAGTCACCTCTGCATGAGGTAGTCAAAGTATTGGAGTTTCAGCTTTAGCATCAGTCCTTCCAACGAATACTCAGGACTGATCTCCTTTAGAATGGACTGGTTGGATCTCCTTGCAGTCCAAGGGACTCTCAAGAGTCTTCTCCAACTGTATTTTACAAGTTTTAAGTTATTTTTGGAATATATCCTCCCTCAGGTTTCCTCCTACACTAAATTGATGCAATTATCCAAGGATTTGCACCACAAAACATTTTGTTCAAAATCTAGGTAAAAGTATCTCTTTGGTACTTCTGTAGGATAGGGAAGGATGAATTTATCTGAATAATTATATTTGTTTCCCCATTTCAACTGGTATGTTTAAATTTACCGATATTGAATAGGGGATCACTTCACTATTAGATTTTCTGTAAATCAGATAATAACTAGACATGGGAAAACTTGTTTTTCCATACATAAGTTGTGAAATAAGTTGTGAAATATCTGAATTATATTCAAAGTAAACTAACCACAAAGTGACTTAAGAAAATAAATGTTTTAATAAAATGAAAATTAAAATAGAAAATTGTCTCAAACAATATTTGGTAAATAGGACTTGAAGACTTTTTTAATTCATAATTTTTCATCTCACAAATTCAATATAGGTAGAAAATTTTCCTACCCTGATTTTTTTTTAAATTGTCAATAAAATTTTAATTGAATATAGTGTCAAAAATAAAAAATAGATAATCTTATGAAAAGCTATTGTAATATTTAAAGAGACATAATACTATTTAAATTGAATTATACAAATGGAAGTTTTAAATCAATTTGAGGTTTCAAAGTAAGTCAGTTGCATCTTAAAATAATTTAACATGCATTATGATGATATATTTTGAATGGTTTTTAATTGAGAGACTAATAAGAATCAATTACTTTTTCANGCTATTGTAATATTTAAAGAGAAATAATGCTATTTAAATTGAATTATACAAATGGAAGTTTTAAATCAATTTGAGGTTTCAAAGTAAGTCAGTTGCATCTTAAAATAATTTAACATGCATTATGATGATATATTTTGAATGGTTTTTAATTGAGAGACTAATAAGAATCAATTACTTTTTCATGTTAGCTCATTTAAGATCTACAACAGCTTTGTGAAATAGGAATTCTTCATTTCCCTTTTACAGATAAAACTGGAATTCTGGTAGGTGAAGTGACGTACATGTGTGTGCTCAGTCACTCAGTTGTGTCTGATTCTTTGTGACCCCCATGGACCGTTACCCTCCAAGCTCCTCTGTCCGTGGGATTTCCCAAGAAGGAATACTGGAGTGGGTTGCCATTTCCTTTCTAGCGGATTTTCCCAACCCAGGGATCAAACCCATGTCTCCCTCATCTCCAGCATTGTCAGGCAGATTCTTTACCACTGAACCACCTGAGAAGCCCTGACTTGACTTATTCATAGAAATATATAGACATAGGTAGCCATGCCGGATCTCAAGTCCCACAAATATAAGACAGCAGATTCAGTTGTGGCTAACAAGAAGGTACTTCTGTCTAGTTTCTGATGTCAGTTGAACTAGTAGTGGCTACTTAGACATACTTTGACCTTGGGTTTTGATTATTGATTGTTCTAAGTTCCTACTATTTTGTTTTTAATTGTTCAAAACAAATGGGGAAAAGCATTGTTGTTTGTAACTTAACCCTCTGCACTGACAAGATCTTTAGGCCCAGAGATATACTAGGCATTGTTTGTAGCTTTACCCAGACTCTTTTAATATGGTCTCATTAGTATTTTTAGGAAAATGGGCAACTTATTATTGAAAACCAATAGAATACTTTCAGAAGTCACAAATTCAAATGTATCAAGAATCTCACAATACTAGAAGTAAGAATAAGGCTACAGGAAATAGTAAGTCCAGGGGCTTATGCAAGGTGATTATGTGGATTTGACACCAAAAATAAAGGTAACAAAGCAAAAATAAACCAGTAGGACTGTCTCAAACTGAAAAGCTTATGTACAGTGAAGGAAACCATTAACAAAATGAACATATAACCTACTGAACAGGAGAAGATATTTGCAAATCGGATATCTGATAAGGGGTTAATATCCAAAATATGTAACGTGTGTATACAACTCAATACTAAACAATCTGATTTTAAAATGGACAGAGGATGTGAATAGACATTTTTCCAAAGAGGAAATGCAAATGGCCAACAGGCATATGAAAATGTACTCAGCATCACTAATCGTCAGGGGAATGCAAATCAAATGCACAATAAGATTCCAACTCATGCATGTTAGAATGGCTACTATGAAAAAGACAAGAGAAAACGAGTGTTGGTGAGGATGTGGAAAAAGGGTACCTCTGTGCACAACTGGTAGGAATGTAAATTGGTGTCACCACCATGAAAACAGTACAGATATTACTCAAAAAATTAAAAATAGAACTATCTTATAATCCAACAATCCCACTTACTTCTGGGTTCTTATGAAAAGAAAATGAAAACACTAATTTGAAAAGCTGTATGTGCCCTTCTATTAATTGAAGCATCATTTATAATGAAACAACCTGTGTCCATCACTATATGAATGTATAAAGAAGATGTGGTATCTATATACAGTGGAATATTATCAGCCATAAGCAAGAAGGAATTCTTACCAGGGGCAACAAGGTGAATCACTTTGAGGGCATTGCGCTGAGTGAAGTATGCCAAATGGAGGAAGACAAATGACATATGAATTCTCTTGTTTGGAATCTAAAAACAAAGGAAAAAACAGAGGTACACAGAACAGATTGGTGGTTGCCAGAGACAAAGGATAGAGGGTGTGCAAAATGGCTGAAGGTGGTCAAAATGTATAAATTTTCAGCTATTAAAAAAAGTCATATAGTTATCCCATTGAGACTATAGTTAATAATACTGTACTGCATATTTGAAACTTGATAAAGACAATCTGTCTTAAAAATTCTCATCACAAGAAGATAAATTTTGTGACTATTAGGGTGACTGATGGATGTGAACTAGACTTATGATGGTAATTATGTGACAATATATGCAAATATGGAATCATTATGTTATATACCTGATGCTAAGATGAAGTCATATGTCAATTATTCCTCAATAAAAATATTCCTCTTTGAAGTCCATACTTTTTCACTGTTTTAAAATTTAAATACGAGTAAAATCTACAAGTGGTAACATAGAATATTAGAAGTAAAACAAGTTCTATTTCTTCATGTTTACAATGTGCTGTCATCATTTATTTCGACCCACTGTTTAAATATAGGAATATGTACTCTCACAGGTATTAGAGGGGAAACCACTACCAAAGAAAACTCAAATGAGACTCAACTGCTGCAAACTTAAAGTACAAGAATGAAATTGTATACCTGAGTTTGTGTGTGTGTGTGTGTGTGTGTGTGTGTGTGTGTGTGTGTATACTCATCCGTGTGAGAGGAGGAAACTATATCCAGAGAATTTTGCAAAGTTACTTCCATTTAGAATATGATGCTCATTAAAGGGTAACTAAAAACACGCCAATCTGAAGCTTTCATATAAGTTATTGAAACACAAAAGTTACCACAGCAATTGCTTAGAATTTAGACCAAAGGATCCTTTTCTAGCAGGAGTATTTTAGCACTGACATTGTTTGGAGAGGCTGGTGCCTGGGTGATAATAAAAAGCAGACTGTCTTTAGTTGGTTTTATTATTGTTCTCTTCAGTCTCCCCATGCAAGGCATTTCTTCATCCCCATTCTGTACTTGTTTTTCCACTGCCTGAAACCTATTATCCTTAACTGAGACAATGAACATGAATGTACCGAGCACCAGGCCTCAACAAGTTATATTATAGTGGTGATTTCAGTGACGAGTGTTAATCATTGGCAGAGTTTATCCATTATAAACTACACAGGGGCTTCTTTTTAAACCACTTTCAAGTTTAGTATGTCAAATTGGGATTTTTGTTTGGGGTGTTACTGTACATAAATTTGATGTTTTTCCTAATGATACTATGGATTTATTTTCTTTTCATGCTCAAATGCATACAAGTGTTTAGTTGTCCAAATTAACTAAGTAAAAGGACCCTCTCCTCACTTTTCACTCACCATGATAGCAACATACCAAAAAGACATTAGGAATGCAGGTCTGGAACAGAGTTTATAACTAGCTCTTCAGCCAAAGCTATTGCTTCTTTCCCCCAGGTTCATGAACAATGAGCAGCTTGAATTTGGGCAAATTTCTTAACATCAACAAGCCTATAAAATGTTTATTACAATAGTACTTGCTTTCATCAAGTTGGTATCATGATTAAATTAGATACGTAATTCAGATACAGTAGTTCACATAGTATCTGGGAAACTGAGTAACAAAGCATTCAAAATGCTTAGCTAATAGTATTATTAACAACACAGAATATAGGCCATTATTAAACCAAAGCAGTCCCTTGTCTTTCCCTCTTTCTATCTCTCTCTACATTCTACATTGCTGAGATCACAAAAGGAATTGCTATTTTTTATTCTTTGCTCTCTCTAGTTTTAAAAAAATTCTTTAATCTCTCAGACAATCTTTTATCATTGCAAAGTAGTAGTATTTTTGTGTTTAGTATGCATGTGTTGGCAATTCCGGTTTTTAGCTTTCTAGTAGATGTTGTTGTTGTTCAGTCATTGAGTTGTGTCCAACTCTTTGCGATCCCATGGTATTCATAGCAGAATTTGAACATTTCTTAAGTTAAACACATTACACTATCTCAAGATATAGATACTGCTCTTACTGTATGCATGCTATCCTAGCTTGCTCTAGGGAAAAGAGCATATCTAAAATCCATCTTCAACTTATCCTCAAACTCAACTGACTCAATAACATGATATGTATAAAACATGCTAGCTTAATGTGTGTTTGTGTGTCTGTATGTGTGTTGGTCTCTCAGTAGTGTCCAACTGAAGAAGGAAATGACAACCCACTCCAGTACTCTAGCCTGGAAAATCCCATGGACGGAGGAGACTAGTAGGCTACAGTACATGGAGTCGTGAAGAGTCGGACACGACTGAGCGACTTCACTTTCATTTTTCACTTTCATGCATTGGAGAAGGAAATGGCAACCGACTCCAATGTTCTTGCCTGGAGAATCCCAAGGACAGGGGAGCCTGGTGGGCTGCCATCTATGGGGTCGCACAGAGTTGGACACAACTGAAGTGACTTAGCAGCAGCAGTGTCCAACTCTTTTTGACCTCATGGACTGTAGCTGGCCAGGCTCCTCTGTCCGTGGAATTATCTAGGCCAAAATACTAAAATGGGTTGCCATTCCTTTCTCCTGGGGATCTTCCCAACCCAGGGATCAAACTCAGGTCTCCTGCATTGCAGGCAGATTCTTTACATGTGAGCCACCAGGGAAGCCCGAGATTAAAAATGAAGTGTTAGTCACTCAGTCATGTCTGACTCCTTGCGATCCCATGGACTGTAGCCCGCCAGGCTCTTCTGTCCATGGGATTCTCCAGGCAAGAATATTGGAATGGGTTGCCATTCCTTTCTTCAGGGGTTCTCCCAGGAATCAAACCCAGGTTTCCTGCATTTCTTACATCTTACCATCTGAGCTACAGGGGAAGCAGATTAAAGTATAATGATCAGCACTTTTTTTCCTCCGTATTAACCTTTTTTTCTTGCTTTTTGAACTCTGTTCTACAATTTTCAGTACACTTCAGTCAGTTTTTGAGACAAATTTAAATGTGTCCTGAACATTTACTTATCTCTGCACAAGAAGACAATCAAATGTCTGATTTTCTCTTCACTTTGTAAATGAAAATATGCTCTAATATATTAATGTTGAAAGAAACAAAGGATTCCACGGAATGTTTTTGATGTCACCTTGAAGAAATTGTCACACACTATCTGTGGCTTATTGAGTATACAGAATGGCAATGTTGATGCATTCTTCTTTAATAAATGATACAAATTGACATAGCTACCAGACACACCCTAAGGCCCAGAAGCATGGCACAGTACTTTGAAATACACTCAGCTTAGATTATCTATAGGTCTTTTTGTGTGTGTGTGTGAAGAAATGGATATTCTAAATAATATATTTCACTTTGTGCCGGTAAGTATGTCTTTCAGTCCAGCTCACAAATGACAAGGCTAATAGTCTTCCCTGTCTTCACTGTCCTTGTGAGTTGTCATCTGAGAATTCTCTGCCTCTTAGGAATGCACAGGCTGAGAAAAGATCATTCTTATTGGATGTCAAAAATTATTTCAGAAACCATCCTCTCTGTTTTATACCTTGGATGTAATAACATGAATGGAGGATGGTTACAACTTCAGTCTAGAAATGAGAATTACTTCATAAATCATTAAGATCAATCAATGACTCCCAAGCAAAACTGAAATTCAGTGAAACTTCTTAAGTGCCCCAAATTGGGAGTCCCAATGTGAGTGATAAGGAAGGAGACAGATGGCTGATATAGACAATAAATAACTAATTTTTTAAAATAAAGAAAGGAGACATTAATGAATTATGTGAAAAAAAAAATCATTGACTATTTCAGGATCTCAAGTTTACAGCTCAGTTTATGAATGTCTTTGTTTAGTCGCTAAGTCATGTCAGACTCTTCTGTAGCCAACCAGGCTTCTTAGTCCGTGGGATTTCCCAGGCAAGACTATTGGAGGAGGCTGTCATTTCCACCTCCAAGGAATCTACCTGACCCAGGGATTGAACCCACATCTTCTGCATTGACAGGCGGGTTCTTTATTACTGAGCCACCAGGGAAGCTCACAACTTAGTTCATGCTTACCCAGAGGCAGATTCAAGAGAAAATAGATCCAGACCATCAATAGATCGCTAGCATTTTGCTATTGCTTATAATTGATGATATTAGTAAGGATTCAGTTTAGCAGCTGGAATCACTCTGGATAATTTAAGCAGGAAAGCAATGAAATAAAGGGATTATATAAATTGGTCAGAAGGACTGAAAGTGGGGATTGAAGATCGGGTCTCCAGATCCAACTTGCCACAGTCAGGAAAGCAGGGAAGCAGAAATCACTGATGAAACCACTGAATTATAAAAAATAATCATGGTTATTTTGCTCCAGTGATTAAAAAAAAAAAAAAAAAAAAACCACTGCCGTAGTAACTCTTACAGCTCCTGGGAAACTGGAGTTAAAATAGTGGCCCCAGAGACCAGCTGCCTTCTCCAGTGCACTTTCCTCCTGACAACATTAACTCCACTCCTCAAGTATGTCCAGCAGTAGAACAAAATGTAAAACAAGCAGGAGAGATCTGCAGCTCACTCACACTTCCTAGGATCTAGCATCTATGTTGGGGCAACTTATTTTATGAGAGAACCATAGATATCAGGAGCTACCCCATGTCCAATGTAAGGACCAGCGGCTGCACTTTGCTGTAGCAGCTGTGAAGAGATACCCCACGTCCAAGGTAAGACAAACCCAAGTAAGATGGTAGGCACTGAGAGAGGGCATCAGAGGGCAGACAGACTGAAATCACAATCACAGACAACTAGCCAATCTGATCATATGGACCACAGTCTTGTCCATTTCAATGAAACTAAGCCATGCCATATGGGGCCACCCAAGATGGACAGGTCATGGTGGAGAGGTCTGACAGAATGCGGTCCACTGGAGAAGGGAATGGCAAACCACTTCAGTGTTCTTGCCTTGAGAACCCCATGAACAGTATGAAAAGGCAAAAAAGATAAGGGAATGAAAAATGAACTCCCCAGGTCGGTAGGTGCCCAATATGCTACTGGAGATTAGTGGAGAAATAACTCCAGAAAGAATGAAGAGATGGAGCCAAAGCAAAAGCAACACTCAGTTGTGGGTGGGACTGGGGATAGAAGCGAGGTCTAATGCTGTAAAGAGCAATATTGTATAGGAACCTGGAATGTTGGTCCGTGAATTAAGGCAAATTGGAAGTGATCAAATAGGAGATGGCAAAAGTGAACATCGACATTCTAGGAATCAGCAAACTAAGATAGACTGGAATGGGTGAATTTAACTCAGATGACCATTATATCGACTACTACGGGCAGGAATCCCTTAGAAGAAATGGAGTAGCCATCATAGTCAACAAGAGTCCGAAATGCAGTACTTGGNGTGGAGTCACAGTGAGTCAGACACGACTGAGTGACTGAACTGAACTGAATTGGTAGATACCAGAGGAACTGCGTATGATGGGCTTGGGTCTTTTAGGCTCTGCAGTGCAGAAAGGGCTACTAGAAGAAAATCAGATGGATATTTTATCCCAATAAGGATATCCAATGTATTCACAAAGTGATTCCACTGTCATAGTGATATAAACTCCTCATAAAAACCTACTGGGATAAGTAATGCTAGGCCCATTTAATAGAGGAGGAAGACTGCAGTTTGAAGTTATTCCATGTCTAATATCACACAAGAACTAATACACTAGGAGGAGTAACTTGATATCACAGGTTTGCTTTTTAAATTCTCCACAGTAATACCATACTGCCTCTATAAAGGTTTGCTGCGCAAAGACATTATTTGTATTTTGGTTATCAAACATTCATAAAAGATTTACCCAGTTGAAACTTATAAGATAAAGCCCATCTAGTGAAAAGTAACATATGTCTATAATAAAGGTGAGGAAGTTATGTCCTGAAATTGATCCTATTAATCATTTATTGAATCAAAGAAATGGAATGTCTCAAACTGTTGACCTGGAGCAATGGTGATATACCAAGCATTCTGATATCTTTGGAAATGTTCACTTTTTAATAGTTTTAAATGACTATTTATTTTCTGTGCTCGCTTCGGCAGCACATATACTAAAATTGGAACAATACAGAGAAGATTAGCATGGCCCCTGCGCAAGGATGACATGCAAATTCATGAAGCGTTCCATAGGAAAAAAAAAATGACTATTTAGTTTCTTTAAAAGATTATTTATTTTACTTAAAATGACAGTTTCATAAGAAGAAATTGCAAAATGCTGTACAATATTATCTCAGTTTGAAAAATATATAGTGAAGGAAAGGAAAGCCTGGCATTCTGCAGTCCATGGGATCCCAAGGAGTCAGAGACAACTTAGCAACTGAACAACAACAATATATGAAAACTACATCAAAAATCAAATGGCTGTCTCTGGATAATGGTGATTTGAGTGTCTTTATTTCTTGGGAATTTTTTTCCTTTTCCAAATTCACATTTTAAGCTAACAGAGAAATAAATGTTCCTTTTAAGATAAAACAGACGCTTTCAAAAGAACTAAAGCATTAATAATTAATATACAGAGGGCAAGGGTAGATGGAAGGATGATAGACAGGCAAAACTGTTAAAATGAAATAGTTGAAAGTAAGTTTTAAAATGTGTGCTTCCTATTAACAAGGAAAAGAGAAAATCTTCTCAACTTGTTCCCTGTATTTTTAAAAACAAACTCACAGGAACATTACAAATTCTGATGCTCAAAACCAGATAATGTTCTAAATGGATTTATTTCCTTTTTAAATCATACAATATCAGTCACATACATTATTTTTTAAATCCCTTTTTGTAAATGCAAATTTTTTATAATAAAACTAAAGCTGTAAATTAGCACCAGAGTTTGTTCTCAGCATCATCTCTGAATATCTTATGTGATATTCTTATTCCCTTAACTCATTTGATGTATATTCATTCAGACAGGGTTTAAATCTTATTCACTACTTTATATTACTCAACACAGCATTGATCCAAATGAATTTTATTTTTCTATAAATTGAAACTTTAAAGAATGGGTACTGTGCAAATCTCACAGCAAATGTGAATATAAGATTTTGACTACCTCAATCTCTAAAAAGAAAAATAGACAATAATCTTCAAGCTTGTCAAGTCATCTAACTAAAAGAGAGTTTAATTAGATGATGGGACTTAGCAGATCTGAAGTCTAGTGTTTGCAGTTTCTTATTTAGACTCAAAGAGATAATGTGAGGCTAAAATAATACATAGATTAAAATGAGCTTTCGAATTATAGAAAGCAATGTATACATATATGCTATATGATGGACTGATTGAGTTCTTTATTTTAAAGATAAGTAAATAATTAGAAAAAATTATTCCTAACCCAACATTTTAACAGCAGACCATAATCTATACTTCTACATGTCAACCAATGGAATGAAAAAACCAGTGGAAAGTCTTTTTCTAAATACTCTTCATAGCTGAATAATTTTAAAAATATCTGCCAGGAGTGGGAGGACTATAATTCAGCTTCTCTTTGTCCCTAAGCCCACTGAAATTTAGTTTTTGAAATAAAAAGAAGACTTCAAAATAAATCTGAGCAAGTAATTGGTATTGTTTAACAGAAAAATGATTGATCAAAATTAGTTATTGAACAAGTCTTCTTTTTTTGTCCTTTTTGTTTGTCTCGGGTTTCACTCCCTGGATGAGATTATTTGGTAAAGCACATATGTTTTTGAAGGTTTTACAATGGTTGGTGATTCACTGCCTTTTTAGAATTACAAGTTCTCGCTTAATTTGCGTTTGCTGTTAGAATGTGTTCAAAGATGAGTCACTGACAATGACTTCTTCACTTGTGCTTTAATTTCTAAAAAATGATAATTATGTAACTTAGATGAATCTAGAAATAATTATTATTGAATTAATATGCCTCTACATTGCCAGTGGTTATGATTCATGAATAGTCTAGTTAAAAGTAAAGCTCCCTTTTTCTCATCTCATTTCAAATATTATTGTTGAAATAAAACCTTAAATGCTGAAGTTCATTATTAAATGAAAGTAAAATCCTATAGATCTGAAACAAAAATTTATCTTAAATACTTAGAAATTGATGACTTTATTTTTATGCCAATAAACTAGAACTTGGATAACATTTTTCCTTCTGAGACCTTGAAGCACTGCACACACACATATATGCACACATATCTATAACTCTGATTCAGATAATGTGATTTTTAAAAGCATGTCAACTTAGTTGTGAAATGTTACCCCAATAAGATATAATTAGCCAATCATTTATTTCTCTCATGAGTATTCTGAAAATTAATAATGCTATTCCTGAAGTGACCTTTCAGGCTTCACCACTGGACCATAGCTCACTATGCTCTGCTTCACATTATTAATGCCCACTTACTAAATTAACTCTGGTTTATGGGATCAAGACATCCTGAAGAAACCAGCAAACACTGTACACACATACAAACCTGAATCTTCATGGATAATTTATAGCTTCCTACGTCAAATGTTGATGGAAAGCATTTGAGAGTAGGTTGTGGATTATACAGAGATGAAATTTCAAGGGGATTGAATGGGGATTAGCTGCTACTGTTCTGGAATCTCAGGCCTATGGAATGCTGGACCACTAGGCCTCTAGACTCAGATATTCTGGGGCAATGCATTTCATAGTTAGTGCCCTCCTGCCCTCAGTGACCTGCGTCATCTCCTGGAGCATCATGTCTGTTCTCTAATACTCACTTTTTCTTCCTGAAATATATTTTGATCCTTTTGTGGAAGAATTCTTGTTCCCTCCCAAGCCTGGCAGTCTCCTCTCTGACCTCTCTATTTCAAAATGGATATCAGCCAAGACATTTTCAGGATATGATTGTTACTCCATTGCTACTCTACTGGCAGCATTGAAAACTCAGATGGGGTCAGAAGGCACTCCAATGCAATGATCATACTCAAGTTAACATTGCATCCATATTCATGTGGTTCATTCATTTTGTTTAACTGTGAAGGCTCATTTTTTCTACCCACTCCACTCCACTGGCTGTGTTATGAACTCCCTGTGTTTCAAGTAGTCCTTGTGTGTTTAGATAATGCGAACAGATTGAACTATCAGCTCCCCAAAAATAATTATAATGTTAATCTATAGAGTCCTGTCATGACCTGACCAGAGAACACAGGATTTATTCATTCCATTAGTTGGGGGAAAACTTATACTTACTTGGAATCATGAAATTTTCAAATTGAGAAAATATTTCTCCTTTATGTCATAATAAGTACAAGATCCATTCTGAAGGAGATCAGCCCTGGGATTTCTTTGGAAGGAATGATGCTAAAGCTGAAGCTCCAGTACTTTGGCCACCTCATGCGAAGAGTTGACTCATTGGACAAGACTCTGATGCTGGGAGGGATTGGAGGCAGGAGGAGAAGGGAATGACAGAGGATGAGATGGTTGGATGGCATCACTGACTCGATGGGCGTGAGTCTGAGTGAACTCCAGGAGTTGGTGATGGACAGGGAGGCCTGGTGTGCTGTGATTCATGGGGTGGCAAAGAGTGGGACACGACTGAGCGACTGAACTGAACTGAACTGAAGAGAATTTAAAGGGCTGAATGCAGGAAGTGGAATCAGATGAGGAGAGTGGATGGATGTGTGCTGAAGAATCTTATTTCAATAAAACATGAAGCCAGAGTTACATGCTTTCATAGATCTGCTAAGCACATCTTCCTCAGTTTTCCCTTGTTTTTTTCTCCCATTCACTGAACTCCTGCTGTCTTAACAGTCTGGGTAGGGAATGGTGAGATGGAGGAAGATCAAGGAGAGAGAGTGAAGTGGACAGAATGGAGTATTTGAGGGGCAGTGGAAGGACTGGAGTTTTCGCTGTCACTGGCAATGTCAGACTGGAGGAGCAGCAGCAGCTCCTGCTGTGAGCTGAGTAGCTGGTGATTTCATTCCAGAAGCAGCCACAACAGAGCTCTTTCCAAAGAGGGAATCAGTAACTGTTTATGTAAAGAGCAGAATTGCCCAACTGCAATCCTGAGGGAGTTACTTTACCTGTTTGTGCGATGAGTGTTGGAATGTTTTAGGACGCCTGCCATTAATCTGCTTTATAGAGAACAGGTTGGCCTTGTTGGGGGAGGTTTAGGGAGAGGTGCTTGACCTCCATCTACCCACACCTTTCAGAGAGAGACAAAATAATTTTTACACCAGTAACGTGGAAGAGCTGTCAAAGAACAAGAGATCAGCTAAGTTAAATATGTCTGAAGTGGGAATTGTATTTGTGTCAACTTTGCATTGAAAACAAACCAGTGTAGCATATACCAAACCTACAAATGCTATTGGCACTTTGATTCAAGAATGGTGTAAAAATACTTAATAACTGGTACACCATAGGCTTTCTAGGTGGCGCAGTGGTAAAGAATCCGCCTGCCAATGCAGGAGATGCAAGAGGTATGGGTTCTATCCCTGGGTCAGGACGATCCTCTGGAGGAGGGAATGGCAAGCCCCTCGAGTATTCTTGCCTGAAAAATTCCATGGACAGGGGAGCCTGGCAGGCTACAGTTCATGGAGTTGCAAAGAGCTGGACAAGACTGAACAACTGAGCACACATACATATAAAAAATAACCAGTTAAAATGGATAAAGGCCAAAGCACTGAAAGAGAGTACTAGAAGACATGGCAGACCAGGGAAAAGGCTGAGGTGACCAAGACATTACCAAGTGTCTCATAACCTAAGTGAGGTGTACCAGCAAAACAATGTGCCACCTGAATTTCAGCCCCACCTTGAGGTAATCAAGTTGTTGATGACATACCATTGACAGATGTTCTTTTGCCAAACAACTAGAATGAACTTGCTAGTTCACAGTAGCACATGCTTTGCATCCTTTCTGATATATACATATGTTCCTCTTTTAAGTGTCTTAACACTGGCTGGTTGTGATTTTCTTACCAGAAATCTGAGTCACTTGAAAATAGTGTCAAAACAAATTCTGTTGCTTTTCACAAAAAATGAGTTTTGTTACTGTATTAATCAAGGATACTAATGTGTGAAATAGTGTATTATTTCATCCAGTGTTCAGTCAGTATTTAGCTAATATAGGATAAATATAAATAATATTATATAAGCTTATATTATAAAATAAATTTATATAATCTGTATTATAAAGTTTCACATCAGGAGTCAGCAGCAAAATTTACCAGTAAAGGACAAAAGTTCAAAATAACACTTGAACTTTTAAAAACTACTGGTATCTGTTTCTTAGATTATTTGATGTATGTCGTATTCTACAAAGGTAAAATGTTTAGATATGTTTTCTCAAGTTCAGTTAGGCATGATTTTATATGATTACTTCAGCCAACTGCCTGTTAAACATAATGATCATGATTTAAAAATATACTTATTAGTTTATCAAATTTTTTTTTTTTTTTTAAAGTTTTCAGAAATCCTTGGCACACCTGGGCTTGGAGCTGCACCACCTCCATCTCCGCCTCCGTCAGCACGTGACTTTTCCTCTGTGTCTGTGTTCAGATTTCATTCTTTTTCTAAGGACACTGTTGGATTTAGGGCTCTCCCTAATCCAATATGACTTCATCTTAAGTACATCTGCATAGAATCTGTTTCCAAAATAAGGCCTCACTCTGGAGTCAAACGGATATGGGTTTGACTTTACCTACCTACCTACCCCCAGCAGTAGGTAAAGTGTTGAAGATGGAGGGAACAAGAAGTGCCCACCAAACAGGAGGTACTTTCAGACAGAAAAGTGATGCAGGCAGCTGTATATAATTAATGGGTTGGTTTATCCAAGAAAAAAGTGAGTAAATATTTATAAGAATTATGTTTACTTTCTAATGCTTACTGAATCTTTTTGCCATTAAGTCTAAAATTCCACATATTGCTGTATTAAACTTCAGTTCTTCTGAATTTAAGAAAGTGTATAAAGTAGTTTATGAGAGTCGAATGCCTTCGTAAGCATTTTATGTAATCTAAATTTTAAAAATCAAATAATTAAAAAAAGAAATAATGATGAACTGTTTGGAGGGAACACTGAGATGAAATCTAAGTAAAATAGTAAAAGATAAATCAAATGGACTAAAACTCAGGAGAAAATTCTATCCCATCTAAGATGGAAATAGAACTCTGAAGGAAGCAGAGAGCATTTGAACATCACAACTCCATTACCACAGAAGTAGAAATATAACAAATATAATTAAAAAAAAACCACACATTCCTACCAAGAGTACTAATATCAGTTAACATAGTTGGCTCACAAGTAATAGTTTCCCAGGTGGTGCAGCAGTAAAGAATCCGCCTGCCAATGCAGGAGCCACAGGAGATACAGGTTCAATCCCTGGGCCAGGTACATCCCCTGGAGAATGAAATGGCAACCCACTGCAGTATTCTTGCCTGGGAAATCTCATGAACAGAGTAGCTTGATGGGCTACAGTCCACGGGGTCACAAAGAGTCAGACACGATGAATGAGCAATAGTTTTTCTCAGTGAGATTAGGCTCTAAAAGAAAAAAAAGGCAAGAAGAAAGGAACGGAGGAAAAGAGAGAGAGGGCGAGAGAAGGAGAAAAAAGACTGACTTCTTTAAATTCTAAATTCTTGAAAATAAGTTTCCTTCAGAATTTATAAAAAGTCTTCATCCATTTTTGCTCACTTAAATGTAGTCCTCAAATACTAGAATATCAAAAAAGGAAAGAAAAGAAATGAAAATTATTTCTCCATTCATGATATTATTCATATCATAATAATCACAGAAATTATAAAAATGTGTTTTCATCAGTATATTTACTACAAACATAATATCTTGACATAACCTTATATTAAACAGGCTTTGTAGGCCAGTCTGGAAACTAGAATGTTTACAATAAAGCAATAATTTCTTTGTTCCAAATTGTCAATTTGGAAGTCTGCTTTTGAAACACAGCTAATTGATATGCTAACTGCTTAAGTCAATATATAGTTGTAGAGGGACACATTTATTACTGTTTATAGTGCTTAGTCACATTGATCATTCTGTGACAAATTAAATTAAATTCAGACTTCGTTTACTAGTTATAGATATTTTTAGGTGATCTAGCACTATTTTGTTTTTTCTAGATTAAGTTAAATCAAAGGCACAACAAAATATTTTGGAAAATATGTTTTATTTATATTGCATAAAAATATTTTTCCCTTTAGCGTATCCATTGATGTCTCCTACTGCCATCTAGCCCATTCTTTTATCTCAAAAACATTGAAACATTCACAAAGGAGTGATTCTCTATCATTCATGTTACAGTTTCCCCTAGAGGTATCAACTAAAGAAGTCAAATTTGAGTCCATTCCTAGTTTTAGTAAATTAAGCTGAGTCATCTTTTACTCATGATCCATTTTGTTCCTGTTCAAAGACAACAGCTCAGGCAACTAAAGGAGCTTCGAACACTCATAGATATATTTTCTCAACTGTAGGAAGCTTTGTTCCTTCTGTATTCATCTGTAGTTAGATTTAACCACAGGTATCAGGCTGTCTTGAACACATTGAATAAAATCCTTTCAGAAGCCAAGTAATCCTTCAAAACTTATTTGTTCTTCACTTCAATTAAGAAGAGATAAAAGGGAGTAACAGAATCATACAGGATTGAAAGAAAGTTTGTGTCTCCAGACTTTAATTTGTATCCTAGTACTTACCAGACCATACCATCTATAGTTGGCAATTAGTTGATTTTTCTTATAAATTCTGAAGTTAACTTGTAAATAGAAAAATTATATTTTCGTTCTGAAAGGGTTAATTTGTTTCCTATAGATGAGAAAGCAAGACTATAATTTTATTAACTGTTTTTAGATAGCTTTATTTCTCAGATGTGTGTACATGCTCAGTCACTTGTGACCCTATGGACCATAGCCCACCAGGCTCCTCTGTTCGTGAGATTCTCCAGGCAAGAATATTGGAGGGGGTTGCCATACCCTCCTCCAGATTTCTCATGTGTGAGAAGGGTCAAAAAATAAAAAGTAAAGGACTGTGCCTCTCCTCTTACTCATCTCTGTAACCCCTGTGATGAGTGGAGCAGGGGTTGAGGCTTCCCATGAGGCTGCAACCTAGTCATCAGCTTAACTAGAGTCTCACTCATGAGAAACCTTGACCTAAAGAGGCACCCAGATGAGAGGACAAACAGCAAGGTATCTTCAACTTATCCTCAAGAAGTTTAGGAAAGACTGATAGATGGAGAGATAGGTAGATACACAGAATGATAAAGTAAATGGTGCTGATTGTAAGCAGTTGTTCAATCGAGGTCAAGAACATACAGGAGCGATTCATATGAGTCTTACAGTTTTATACTTTTTGCAATTATATAAAAATATAATTTGCCAAAAAAGCAATGTTTAGGATTCCGTTCCCATAATATCAGTAACTGACATCCTTTAAAAGCGAACATTTTCCCCAAAGCACTTCGCTATAGTCCTCTCTCTCTCTTAGTTACTGAGTTCAACACAAACTCCACCTTTAATTCTCTAAGGAACTTGGAGAACTCTTAACTCTTTCCCAGAATTAAATTTGCATTTCCTACTATGATTACCATGAAACCTACCGCTTCTAGGTTTCAAATTGTTGGAAAACAAAAAGTCAGTTGATAAGTGTTCAGAATCAGACTAGGTGGTATGAGTTCTCTTTAGACTTTAAATGATGTATATTAGCCCTGTTTCACTCATAAGTACTGTGACTCTTACTGTTCATGGAATATTTTATATGCTATTATTTTAAATTAAAATTATTCTTGCATATGTTGAGTTTTAATAGAGAAAAGAGAATGAGACACCTCCAGAAGGTAATGATACACTCCTCTGGGAAGTATATATATCCTTAGGAATATTTTTAATTATAAGAAGAACAGAAGAGAACTGTCTTTACTATTCCACCCACCTTCTAGCCTTCCTTGAAAACTCTTTGCTTTTATAGGTAGCAAAGCTCAGAAAATAACTGGGGAGAAGTAACTCATTTCTTTTTTTTCAAATATTAGTTTCACTTTTCACTCCTGGTTCAAATGTGAAAAGATTAAATCAAATATTTTTCATTCAATAAGATTAATAAAAAACATTCTGTGTCTGTGAGTTAAACTTTCTGTGTGTTACAGTTTCAGAGACCAAAAATAACAATGGATAAAGAGTATATATTTTCAGGAATGCAGAGTTTGTTATTTAAAAATGAAGAACAGAAAGTTCAACATACTTTTGAAAATGGATAGATCATAATATTTGATACTGTATGATTATGACTCTGAATATGAATATAATTTCTTACATATAGAAAATAGTTATTTCATGAGAATTACACTTATTGGAAAACATCATTTGGAAATTACTACTCTTTAGACATCATTTACTTCTACTAAAGTTACTTGCAACTTTCTTTAATAGACTTATAAACTCAGCCCCATCAAGCTACTACTAGCTCTTCCTTGGTCTAATGACAAAACCAAATTGATCTCTCTCCTTCCTCTCTGGTAAAATTATACTTTATTTTCTATTAGCACCAAAGTAACTTTTTAAATTTTTTTTATTGTGTTAAAAGTCACATAGTATAAAACATACTATTTTAGCCATATTTAACTGTATAGTTAACACAAAGTACATTCACATTTATGTGCAACTCTCCATCATCCATCTCCCAAATTTTTCACCTTCCCAAACTGAAACTGTGTCCCCATTAAACACTAACTTCCAATTTTGACTCCCCACCTCCCACCTCCCACC
>SJYA01000034.1:0-16963 GCA_006410615.1 Neotragus moschatus | reverse complement strand
CTGGCGAGATCTTAATCTCCAAAAGATACAAACAGCTCATACAGCTCAATACAAAAAAAAAAAAAACACCACTCAAAAAGTGAGCAGAAGATCTAAATAGACATTTTTGTAAAGAAGATATATGGATAGTAAAGAGGCATGGGGAAAGATTGAAACATCACTAATTATTAGAGAACTGCAAATAAAAACTACAATGAAGTATCACCTCACACTGGTCAGAATGGCCTTCATCAAAAAATCTATAAACAGTAAATGCTGAAGAGGGTGCGGAGAAAAAGGAACCCTCCTACACTATTGGTGAGAATATAAACTGCAAGAGTCACTATGGAGAACAGTATAGAGGGTCCTTAAAAACTAAGCATAGAACTAGATATGACACAGCAATTCCACTCCTGGACATATACCCAGAAAAATATACCACATGCCATACATATACCATAATTCAGAAAGACACATGTTTCCCAGTGTTCACTGAAGCACTATTTACAATAACCAGAACATGGAAGCAACCTAAATGTCCATCAACAGATATTTGTCACTCAGCTGTGTCCGACTCTTTGCGACCCCATAGACTGGCCCCCACTAGACTCCTCTGTCCTTGGGGATTCTCCAGGCAAGAATACTGAAGTGGGTTGCCATGCCCTCCACCAGGGGATCTTCCCAACCCAGGGATTGAACCCAGGTCTCCTGAATTGCAGGCAGATTCTTTACCATCTGAGCCACCCAGGGAAGCATCCATTAACAGAGGAATGAATAAAGAAGACATGGTACATATATACAATGGGATATTATGCAGAGTAATTTTTTAAACTTTACATCATTCCTACTTAACATTCTCCTATGATTTCCAGTTGCAATTAGAAATTGAACTTGCATAATCTGGGAACAATCTTCCTCTTCAACTATGGGCCATCTGACTCTTTCTCAGAGGATGGCATCCTCCGAGATGCCATCATGTTTTCTGTTTTAGGTCATCTGCACCCTTGTCTCTCTGTCCTTCCTTCAGCACTTTGTAAGGCATTCTTCTTCCCAGGATTCAAGTCTCAGCTCAAATATTCCCTTTTTGGATCAATCTTCTCCTTAACTCTATCCTGATACTTTCTGCATTTCTTCATAATATTTATTATTACCTAGCATTATCTCAGGCTTCCAGTATTCTTGGGCTTCCCTGTGGTTCAGTTGGTAAAGAATCCACCTGCGATGCAGGAGACCTGGGTTTGATCCCTGAGTGGGGAAGATCCCTTGGCGAAGGAAATGGCAACCCACTCCAGTATTTTAGTTTCCGCTTATGAAAACATTAGTTCCATGAGTATAAGGACATTTGCCATAAGAAGATGCTGGAGTAAAATCAGAACTCAATAAATATTTGTTTTCTGAATGAATCTTCAAAATTAGTATCCTTTTTTTTTTTTTCCTTCTGGCTAGAAACTATTGCTTTGTGTGAAGCCCTTTGTGTGAAGTCTCATAGACTGCCTCTTAGCTCTACATAAACAAAAAATTTCTTTAAAACTAAGATGGGAATCATCCGTTTTTATGTCACTATTTTTATTTCTTTAAAAATTAAATAAATATAGAGATAAAATTTTATTTGGGAGTTTAGAGAAAACATCAAAATGTCTGCTTTGCGTTCAAGTCCAGCTACAATGGAAATGCTATTGCTCTAGTGTTATGAAGTGTGTAGTGTTATTTTTCTTTGAGTATTTACATAACACAGATTCTGATCATTGTTGAATTTGCAAACAACATTTAGTGGAGAAGAGGAGATGGCAAAAGGCTATGTCTTGCTTCACTGCAGTAGAATAATATTTAATCAGGGTATTGTTTAAAGCATAGATCAGGCAGTCCATACAGGTCTCCATCTGGGAAATGACAAGTCACATTCTAACCACTCCCTGACTGCATAGTCTCCATTGTAATCATAGGTTCAGCAGAACTGAAAACTGTACACAAGCCTCTCTCAGGTCACTGAAGCATTGCACAGTCAACAAGAAATATGTGCTAAGTTCAGGTGCCCAAGGAGAGGGGCCAGTTGGATACATGTTCCCAAATCATGCATAGTCCCTTGTGATGGATAAATAAATAGATCAGGTAGGTAAATACAGGCTTCCCTGGGTGGCTCAGAGAGTAAAGAATCCTCCTGCAATGCAGGAGACCCAGATTCCATCCCAAGGTCAGGAAGATTCCTTGGAGAAGGAAATGGCAACCCACTCCAGTATTCTTGCCTGGAGGATGCCATGGACAGAGGAGCCTGGCAGGCTGTAGTCCATTGGGTCACAAGAGTCAGACATGAATGAACAAATAACACATAGGTAAGAACTGGTCAGCTTAACATACTATCTGTCATCAGTGAATCAAAAGATATTGTTGCAAAATTTCATTTCTAAATCAACCCTTTTTCTATTAGAAAATACATCCCAGATTCTGTTACCTAAGTTATCCCATTAAAAAAAAGGAGATTTTGTACTTATTCTTTCATTAATATTTTTTTCTACTGTGTTAGGCAGTGTGGGTTCAATGGAGGAGGATAGGGAACAGATAGACCTGCCCTCACGGAACGTATAGTCATCTAGGGAGAAAAAATGTGATCAACAATCACCCACAACATATATAATTAGGAACTGTGGTAAGTGCATTTAAAGAAGCTTATGACAGTGTATGGCAAGGACATGTGACTTAGTCTAAAAGGTCAAAGAAGGCTTTGACAATAAGGTGACTTTTGAGCGGACATTGGGAAAACAGTTAAGAATCTAAGTGAGGAGTTTGGGGAGAGGTGTATTTATGGGGAGAGAAGATCATGAATACAGGCCTGAGATGGAAGGGAAAATGGGACATTGAAAGGAAGGACACAATAACAGTGTGGCTGGAGATGACACATGAGGGAGAGAGCCTGGAATAAGATAGGACTGAAGAGCAGGACAAGAGATAGAGCATGGGGGAGGTGGGGTTAGAAGGCACTGTTAATGGAAGTTGATAAATTTTATGTCTAGATAACAGGATCAGATTTGTGGTACTGTTTTTCTTGCAACGTGTTGAAAGTGGTGCCAAACACAAGGTTTCTGCTGGAGACTTGGAACATCTCTCAGGCAATGACAGTGGTGGCAAAGGGAACTAGCTAGTGGCATCTGACCTCTTCACTCTACTATTTCCTGGTACACAGAGGAATAAGCTCTTACAGTAAGCCAGCAGAAACTTATTTTGAAATCTATGCTTAATATACTCCACTGGGACTGGGGTTAGTAGGTGGAGGTGGAACAGTGATTTTGCCATGCTTCCCTGGTGGCTCAGAGGTTAAAGCGTCTGCCTGGAATGCAGGAGACCCAGGAGGGTTCGATCCCTGGGTCGGGAAGATCCCCTGGAGAAGGAAATGGCAACCCACTCCAGTACTCTTGCCTGGAGAATCCCATGGAGGGAGGAGCCTGGTAAGCTACAGTCCATGGGGTCACAAAGAGTCGACTGAGTGACTTCACTTCACTTTACTTCGCTTCATGCCATTATTGAAAGAGAATCATTTAATGATGCTATAAACAGTTGCAAATGAAATTAATAATTTTAAGGTCTTGTCATAAAATGATTTTCAATTCAAATAATAATTTTAGAGATTTTTTTCCTTGCTATAATATGTAAGCTGAGATTTAGTGAGTATGTGCTTTTGATATATTTAGCTTACAGAAACACAGAATTCAAGCATTTGATTTTATTGTGCCTCTCAAGGTCCCCTATGACTTTGCTACTTGAAATGTGGTCCAGGGAACAACAAAATTGTCATCATCTAGCATATTCAAAAGCAGAGACATTACTTTGCCGACTAAGATCCATCTAGTCAAGGCTATGGTTTTTCTAGTAGTTATGTATGGATGTGAGAGTTGGACTGTGAAGAAAGCTGAGCGTCGAAGAACTGATGTTTTGAACTGTGGTTTTGGAGAAGACTCTTGAGAGTCCCTTGGACTGCAAGGAGATCCAACCAGTCCATTCTGAAGGAGATCAGCCCTGGGATTTCTTTGGAAGGAATGATGCTAAAGCTGAAGCTCCNCAAAAGCAGAGACATTACTTTGCCGACTAAGGTCCATCTAGTCAAGGCTATGGTTTTTCTAGTAGTTATGTATGGATGTGAGAGTTGGACTGTGAAGAAAGCTGAGCGTCGAAGAACTGATGTTTTGAACTGTGGTTTTGGAGAAGACTCTTGAGAGTCCCTTGGACTGCAAGGAGATCCAACCAGTCCATTCTGAAGGAGATCAGCCCTGGGATTTCTTTGGAAGGAATGATGCTAAAGCTGAAGCTCCCGTACTTTGGCCACCTCATGCGAAGAGTTGACTCATTGGAAAAGACTCTGATGCTGGGAGGGATTGGGGGCAGGAGGAGAAGGGTACGACCAAGTATGAGATGGCTGGATGGCATCATGGACTCGATGGACTGAGTGAACTCCGGGAGTTGGTGATGGACAGGGAGGCCTGGCATGCTGAGATTCATGGGGTCACAAAGAGTCAGACATGACTGAGCAACTGAACTGAACTGAGGATCATATTAGTAAGTCAAAATCTCAAGTCTGTTCTCTATATATACATCTCTATGCCTGCCTTGCAAACAAGTTCATCAGTACTATTTTTCTAAATTTTAGATATGTGCATTAATTTAAAATATTTATTTTTCTCTTTTTGACTTACTTCATTCTGTATGACAAGATCTCGCTTCATCCACCTCAGCTCAACTGACTCAAATTTGTTCCTTTTCCGGCTAAGTAATATTCTTTTATATGTGCATCAACTTCCTTATCCATTCCTCTGTCAGCAGATATCTAGGTTGCTTCCATGTCCTGGCTATTGTAAATAGTGCTGCAATGAGTTGTTCTAAGTTAAAAATAAAATAAACCTAACAAAAAAGAAAACCAGACCTTCAGAATCTCAGCCCGCTCCCAAATCTACTGAGTTAGAGTCTGCCTTTTAACTAGATCTCCATGTGATTTGTTTACTCATTAAAATTTGAGAAAGATTGCTTTAGAATATCATTCATGTCCAGTATAGGAAGCTCTATTTGAATAACTGAAAGGATTAAATTGTGTGATTTTTTGTTTAAGTTCATTAAACATTAATATTTTCCTCTTTCAATAAGTGGTTATTTAACATTGAGTTGTAAAAGTCAACTTAGAAGAGTTTGGCAAATCAACNGAATATCATTCATGTCCAGTATAGGAAGCTCTATTTGAATAACTGAAAGGATTAAATTGTGTGATTTTTTGTTTAAGTTCATTAAACATTAATATTTTCCTCTTTCAATAAGTGGTTATTTAACATTGAGTTGTAAAAGTCAACTTAGAAGAGTTTGGCAAATCAACATTTTAAAAGTCCTATTTTTCAAGTTTTTCTTCCCCCTTCCCTTCAAAAAACACTTCACTTTTACATCCCTATTTAAAATAAACAGTGAAATATATACAAACATATTTTAATGCCTTCCTGGTAGAAGAATAATATTATTTCTGGAGTTATACATTAAACAGTGTATTTTTGGTAGAAATAAAAATGTCATAAATATGATAAGAGGCCTTGAGCATGAGAGGGCTCTTTTTCATACATCTTAGGGATAGACAGCTATTTTGTGAAGCAAAATTTGTTAATGTTCTCTTTGATTTGGCAAAGTAAAATTCCAGAGCTTGGGCTGGACCAGATTTTGATTCAAAAGAATTAAGATGTTTCACATCAAAATGAATTTGAATTTTGCTATCTTGGTCCTTATATCTGTGCTCTATTTGTTGCTGCAAAAATTATTATAAATAATGGTTAACAACAACACAATTTTATTATCCTAAAGTTATGTAACTTGGAAAACCAGCACAGGTCAGGATGTCAGGAGGGCTGAGTCCCTTTCTAAGGTTCCAGGGAAGAAGGTATCTTCTTGCCCTTTCCAGCATCTAGGGACCTCCAGCATTCTTTGATTGCAGCCCCTTTCATTTTCAAAGACAGTAAAGATCAGTGGAGTCTTACTGACATTGCTGTCTCCTGTTCCCTTTTAATGAGACTTGGAGGGCAGGGAGGGTTCCCTAGAGGCTTGGTGGTAAAGAATTGCCTGCCAATGCAGGAGACACAGGTTCAGTCCTTGGTCCAGGAAGATCCCACATGCCACGGGGGAACTAAGCCCATGCACCACAACTACTAAGCCTGTGCTTCTAGGGCCTGGGAGCTGCAACTACTGAGCCCATGTGCCTCAACTAATGAAGCCCTTGCACCCTACAGTCTATGCTCTGCAACAAGGGAAATCACTGCAATATAAGACTGCTCACAGCTAGAAAGTAGCCTCTCCACTTGCCACAACTTGAGAAAAGCCCTCATAGCAACAAAGATCCAGCACAGTACTCTCAAACTATAAAATAATAATAATAATAAAATTATTTAAAAAATAAAATAAAGAGACTTGTGGTTACACTGGATTCACCTGAATAATCCAGGCTATTCTCTGAGGGTCAGCTGATTTGAAACTTTATTTTTTTACTATTTTTTTCTTTTTTAATTTTTAATTCTTACTTTATTTTACTTTACAATACTGTATTGGTTTTGCCATACATTGACATGAATCCACCACAGGTATANCAGTGTCTGTCCAATCTGGGGCGATCTCTTTTATCCCTAACTTTTCATAGTCTCTTTGTCATTAATATTGCATTACTTAATTAAATATCTCAACATTTTATTAACATAGATCTTTATCTACTGTCCTCATTTTTACTAGAATTTAACTATACTGATATACATTATAAACATGAAAAGAAAGCACAATCTTTTCTGCTTCAGACAGTCTTATATAGTTTAAAGAAATAAGAAAGAAAACATGTTCATGAAACATTTCCCATTTCTGATTCTCTTCATTTCCAGCCTGAAGTACTTCCTTCAGCATTTTCTATGGTGCTGATCCAATGGAAATGAAGTCTCTACATTGCAGTTTATATGAAAATTAATCTATTCCATTTTCAGTGTCAATAGATATATTTGCTTCCTATGAAACTATGGTTTGATAATTCCTTCCAAGATTTTAATGATCTTTCCAATGCCTTCTGGACTACATATTTTTGATAACGTCAGCACTCACTCAAAAATTATTCCCCCTATATGGAATGATGTCATCCTTATATAACTTCTTTTGAAGTTTTTTTTTTTTTTCTTTTTTTTTTTCACTNTTCCATTTTCAGTGTCAATAGATATATTTGCTTCCTATGAAACTATGGTTTGATAATTCCTTCCAAGATTTTAATGATCTTTCCAATGCCTTCTGGACTACATATTTTTGATAACGTCAGCACTCACTCAAAAATTATTCCCCCTATATGGAATGATGTCATCCTTATATAACTTCTTTTGAAGTTTTTTTTTTTTTTCTTTTTTTTTTTCACTTTCTTTTTATGATATATCTGGGAGTGGACTTATCTGCTTTTCCCTTCTTGGGTAATTTTGTCTTTAGCTGAAGATTCCTCATAGCAGTAGCACAAGGGACAGTGACTCAAAAAATTTACACAGAGAACTTGGTGTTATCCTCTCTGCATACTTCCTTTCTGGGATTCTCCTCTTGCTGTTCTTCAGCACTAATTGTCTTGAACTTTTCCTATCGAAGTTTCATGGCCAGAGTAGCATTTACTGCAAGTTACCCTCTGGCTAAAAGACATAGGAATTGATAATTCACATTTCCAGTTCACTTTTTCTATGTGTCTACTCCCTTACTGACCAGCTTGATGTTGTTCACACTTCACAGCATATAGGTGATTGACTATTCCCTCCCAGATTTTATAGCTGTTATTTGAAAGGGGGACAGGTCTTGTACAAATTATTCAGTTATACCAAAAACAAGACTCCAAGGGTATGAATTTTTAATAAATAAATAAACCATCAACATCATTAGCTTTGGAGAGTAAAATTCAAACTAAGACTCATTTTGTACTGCTGCTGGGCTCACTGATCTGGAAATACAACCAATTTCATACTCACTATAAAAGGAACAATAATACGAAGAAACTATCTAGTGAGTTCCTCTGAGAGGGTTTACTTTTCATAAAGGCAACTTGCGGGCCATCCTAGAAAATAGTATCATTTCATTTAATGGCTGAATTTTACCACTTTTTTCTTCTAAACACCCATAAAACTGACAATATCTCTTATTTTTTAAAGGAGAAACTAAGGCCAGGAGAAAAATGCTTTAACTATAATAATATAATTATGGATTAGTTTAATAAAAGTCCCAGTCCAACTGATTTTCAAATAAATTCAACAAATATTTACTGAGCATATTTACTGAGTAGTATATAAATTTAAATGTTTATTGGTCTTTTTCCTTGAAATATTGACAGTTTAATAGATGAAGAGTGACTGACATGTACAGAAGTATTTTTAATTTACCAAGCAAGTGATACAAGAGTTATAAACACAGAATGTATGGAAAAACAGATGGTAAACCAAACCCAATAGTGTCATGAAAGGAACAAGGTGTGTGTCATTCATTCATGTCTTCTTCTTCTTGTTGCTTAGTTGCTAAGTTGGGTCCAACTCTTTTGTGACCTCATGGACTGTAGCCCACAAGCCTCCTCTGTCCATGGGATTCTCCAGGCAAGAATACTGGAGTGGGTTGCCATTTCCTTCTCCAGGGGATCTTCCTGACCCAGGGATCAAACCTGCCTCTCCTGTCTTGGCAGGCATATTCTTTACTACTGAGCCACTGGAGAAGCTTGTGTCTTGCTCTAGCCGAAAATAAAAGCTGATTATTTTATTTTAAAATAATTCTGTTGGAGTATAGTTGCTTTATCATGTTGTATAGTTTCTACTGTACAGCACAGTGACTCAGCTATACATGTACATGTACCTTCTCGTTTTGGGGTTATCTTCCTACTTGGGTCACCACAAAGCACTGAGAGAGTTCTCTGTGCTATACAATAGGTTCTCATTAGTTATCTATTTTAAACATAGTATTAACGTGTATATATGTCAACCCCAGTCTCTCAGTTCATCCCACCTTCCTATCCCTCTTGTTATCATTACATTTGTTCTCTAAGTCTGTGTCTCTATTTNTCTACCTTCAAAGTGTGTATGCAGTCCACTGGTGAAGACTGACAAATAAATGCCTATTAGAAGGCAGAGTAAGCCTAGAGCAATGCACAGGGAGCATCTGGGAGTATGAGGAGAAGCTTCCAAAGCAGATTGCACTTGCCAGGGAAGGCTTTCCAGAAATGATGTCTGAGTTGTATGTGGCAATATGGCTAGGAAACATGTGTACATGGAAGGAGGAAGTTGGGCCTTTAAGAACTGCAAATAGGCATGTGTACAAATGTGCCCTCCTAATATAGATACAAGGGATAGACTCCAATTTTGTCTTTGTCACCCAATAATTCTTCCTCACTTCTGTCACAATGGTGTAGAATTGCTCTCCTTATAGCAATGAAGCCCATATGGTCCTATCCGCTCCTGCCATCTAAGGGTCTATGGGTTATCCTTTTTCTCACTTGAATCTTCATTCTGTCTCTGGATCTTTCCTTTATGTTCTTAAACAAGTTCTCTAGTGTCTCCCAAGTTTAGTAATTTTGTAAATCACTGTCCCAGCCCACATTTCCATTCTGTTACTTCTTAGTTTCTCTTTCCTTCCTTGTCAATTTTCATGAAAGGACCCTCTACACTAGATTTTCTAACATCTTAATTCTTTCTAGCATCCTGTTTACCTCCAACTCTTAGCTATCTGAGTTCCAAATGTTCCCTGCAAACCTGCCTAAAACTGCTTTCATTGAAGATATGAAAAAAATTTTTTTAATCAAATCATCCTTTTGGTCACTAATTTTCTGAACTCTGACACATCTGATACTGTGACAAACTTCTTTCTAGAAAGCCTCTTTCTTTCTCTTCAGGCATGACAAGATTCTAATTCCCTGCTTCTCTGGTCAAACCTCCATCTCCTTTTAGCTTCCTTTTCTTTCACTTCTCTGCTAGTAATAGGTGCTCTAATATACATTTATATATATATTTTAAAAGTTTATTCAATGAAATAGATTCCTTGTTGAAAAAATACATAAGTATGTCTTAGAATTCACTTCAACAGGATTCATCTCTAAAAGTTTGCTTCAAATATTCAAGTATTGCTTCAGAAAGTTGACATTGTAATCAGAAAAATAAGTCTACGAAGATTACAGATAACTTTGTTATAAGGAATAGAGTGTGGGAAATATGAAGGCTTGTGCTTGTCCTCAGACACATTTTCTCCCAGACATTTCTGTTACTGCTGTTGTAGGAAAGCAAATATGCCAACTTGACTTGAAAAATTCTGTGCAGTAATGTAGGACAGTGCAGTGGAGAGAAGAGGATAGAAAATAATTGTGGTTAGGAACTTCATGCTTTTTAAAAATTGGAGCAATTTTACAGAAGGAAAAATTAAATTATCAACATCAAATAAACTGCCATCCCATTTCCTCGCCAATGACTGAAACTAACTTTTGTTAATTGAAACACCCTTTTAAAAAGTCAAGCATATTTTTCTGATATTGAGAAACATTTTACTGCTTACAAGGCTCTACCACAGCCCTCTAATCACACAAACAGTGGTTTTGAAATTAGTTTATTTTCTTAAGAAAAATAAGTGTTTATACAGATGTGGCCAAAGCAAAGTCTCTATAGGTTGAAAAAATTAAATAGTAGGAGCTATTAGAGCTGCAGAGTGTCTTGCATAAGGAGTAGGAATAAAGCAATACTCTGATGGTTAGAGAATTATTCCACATAAGCTATAGAAATTTGCTTGTATAGACATGTCCTTGTTGATGGAGACACAATAGTCAAATGGTATATCAGTGTTTACAATTTGAGTTAAATTTGACAGAAGTGCTGCAATCACGTTAAAGATAAATGGTATTTTGCCTAAAGAAAGTATTCCCCAAAATGTGTTGGTACTTTACAACTATTTTGTAAAAAGTCATCATTTTAAATGTTCCAGATAAATTCAATATGTTCCAAAAACACTGACTCTCTTGAAATTGAATCATTATATCCTAACTTATTTTGTATGAATTTTTGTTTATGTCTGGCTCAAACCAAGTCTTTTCTCTCTGATATACTGTGGAATCAAATTTTAGGGGAAGGCTTAGTTCTGAGAAATCATTTATAACATATATGTGACAAAGGGTTAATAAAGTGCTACCATTTACTGACATGAAAAAACACTGGACATAATATGGTTTAGGAAGAAAACTAAGAATTTTTTTCAGGGAATGCTAGATTTGAGCTGCTTGTACAACATACAAGAGGTAATGTGTAGATAATTATGTATCATATTTACATATCTGAAAGGGCATTCATAGGGGAAATTTTTTGCTTAGCAAGATTTTACTTTTAGTATGTCATGAAATTTTTTTTTTTTTTAATTTTTCAAAATATGTTCCCAGGTGCATCATTCAGGTCCCCAAAGAGTTCTCCTATCTTTTTGAGGCAATAAAAGATGCTGGATACATAACAGATTTCTGTGCAGTTACTTAAATTACCTAAGTAATTTATAATGATACAGGAAATACATGTGAAAAGCAAGGTATATTTTATATATGGTATGATCACAACTAAGTAAAAAAAGTTGTATAGATATAAATATTTGGAAATAAGTATACCCAAATGCTAATTATTTTTTTAAAAAGATGCTGGATACAGTTCTCTGTCTCTTTTTCAAAGTTACTATAATATCAATGACTTTATTTGTCACACATATTTATCCAATAAAAGAAAAAAGCTTATAAATGTCAGAAATATGGTTTGAAACATTTCCATTGATTGTTTTTAATTCAACCAGCATTCTGCAGGCTTAAAAAAGAAAGACAACTGTTTTAACCCACAACTTTCTGGTAAACACACTTCTGCTGAGGGAAAATTGAGAGGAAAAGTGGCCTTCATATGTCTTCATTGGTCTCAAAAGTTACATTACCCCAAAGGACACATCAAAATCAAACCCATAGTGATTACTTTGAAACCCAAACAACTACCGAAAACAAGCAAAAAATGTGAACCAGAAACCGTGTTTAGGTATGGTAACTATACCCTCTAATCGTACTGCTTCTCAGTCTAAGTAGGGTCTTAACATTCAATGGTCAAGAAACTTTTTTACTGCTTCTCAATCTAAGTAGTGTTTTAACATTCAGTGGTCAAGAAAAGTTTTTAACTGGTAGTTATTTTCATGTAAAGAGAGTGTTTTCTTTCTCCTTAAATACGAATACTGTATGAATGAATAAGTCTTTACTCAGACTCTTCTAATGTGCTGTCAGTTGGTATTGGGCTGGTGGTCATGAGTGTTCCTCTTGTAGCTGTGCAGGTTTCTCTTGTTTAGTTGCAGTCATAAGTGCGAGTTCAGAAGAGGCCAGGCTCAATGCTGGAGCAACAGGTTTGGAAGTGGGAGCCAAAGCAGGGACAGAAGCTGGCACTTGGGCCACGGTTGCTGCTGTGGATGAACCGATAGGAGTGGTGGCTTGATTTGATCACTGGGCTGCCTGTAGCTGGGGCTGATGTTTTACTGCTTCAGGTTTTGTGGCCATTACCATCTTGAACGTTTTCTTATTATGATTATATTCTTTGTGGATAGTATCATTGTTAAAGGTTTTTCTGCAGAAATTAATTTTTTTCCCACTACCCAAAATGCATCTTTTACTACAAAGATGCAGCCAATTGCAAAGGCTCTACTGGGCTTAACTAAGCTGAATTCTGGAAGCCAAGCCCTAACAGAGCATGGAGCCCACAGCTCTGATCATATCATATCCCCAGGGACAGACTTCTTCCCCCTCCCTCAACTCCCTGTGTCACAGAGCACTTTTTTTTTTTCCTCTAGAAAGCTCTCCTTCCCTCAGACCTACCATTACTCATGATCCAACTCATCTTTTAAATGATTGAGTAGAATCAATGTTTCTTGGTTTAAAAAGAAAACGAAGAAGACAGTCCTATACTAGTTAGTTCTCATTACCTTAAAGTAAGCTAAAATCACACTATGTTTCAAAAAACAAATTTTAACTATAAGAATTATTTTAAAACCACCTTTCTGTTTTTGGAATTTAGCACCTGGCAAACAAAAACACTGAAGTGTATACAATAAAGAGACTTAAGGTGGAAAAGATTTAATTAAGAGCTCAACTTTTGAGAGTCTCTGTGTGAGGAACTTGTGAACATCCATGTGGAACTGTTTGTTGAGTAGGCAGATATTAAGCTTATAATTTTTACAGAGATAGCACAAAAGTTATGGGACTAAATGTCATTATCTGAAAAGTGAATATACATAGAAAAAAAGTTCTCTGGGGTAGAGTGACTTAGAGACTATCAAAGTAAAGCAGAGATGAGTTCCTAAAAGGAGACTAGGAAGGAAGGTCTTGACATGGAGTGAAGTCTTTCAGGAAGGAAGGGATGATCATTTGTAACAAAAGCTGTTCATGGGACAAAAGCTGCTTACAGATAAGGCTATATCAGCACTGAGAATTGCCTGTTGAATATGGCTGCATAGAGGTAACTGGTGACCTTGAACAAACAGTTCTTGTGGAGAAAAAGAGATAAGAAGGAGAATGGAGTAGGTTCAAGGGAGTGAGGCAAACCAGGAATTATAGACAATGGGCACAGACAATTGTTTTTAAAAGATTTGGCTGTAAGAAGGAGCAGAGAAATGGAAAATGTCGTTGAAAGAGATGTGGAATCAAGGTGATCTTGTCCTTTTTTTCCCCTTCTTTTCTAATGGAAAAGAAAGGGGACAATTGCAGGAGTGACGGCTTTGAATAAGAGGTGATAAGAGACTTCATGTTTAACTACAGGAGGGAATATAGGATATACGGTTACAGATGAAGGTTGGCAGATTGGTATTTTTTTTCCATAAAATAAGTAATAACTTCATCAGTTAAAAACAAGAAGAAGCCGGGAGTTGTTGGGAGCTTTGGTAGAAAGGAGAATATGCTTGAAATAGTTATGTGAGAGCAGGAGATTGAACTGACTTGGAGAAATTTCACAAACTCTCTTCCTAGACAAGTCAGATACCTATACAGGGAATTCAAACTGATTAAAAAAAAAAAAAAATTGGAGCTTTTTTTTTGGTAAATTTTACTCCACTGAAAAAGTGAGAAATCCCAGCTAGCTTCCATTCTTCATGAACTGCATCCAGAAGTACTAGACTTCAAATTTTACCTTCTTCATTGTCCCATAGAATTTCAGGGTTTCAGGTTGCTTCAACTAAGATTGTGTATGTGGAGGCTCAGTTGCTTCAGTTATGTCCAGCTCTTTGCGAATCTGTAAACTGAATCCCACTAGGCTCCTTCATCACTGGGATTCTCCAGGCAAGAACAGTGGCTTGGGTCGCCATGCCCTCCTCCAGGGGATCTTACCAATTCAGTGATGGAACTCAGGTCTCCTACATTGCAAGCCGATTCTTTACCACTGAGCCACCTGGGAAGCCCAATTAAGAATATCAGTTCAGTTCAGTTTAGTCGCTTAGCTGTGTCCGACTCTTGTGACCTCATGAATCACAGCACGCCAGGCCTCCCTGTCCATCACCAACTCCCGGAGTTCACTCAGATNTTTTTCCTTGAAATATTGACAGTTTAATAGATGAAGAGTGACTGACATGTACAGAAGTATTTTTAATTTATCAAGCAAGTGATACAAGAGTTATAAACACAGAATGTATGGAAAAACAGATGTTAAACCAAACCCAATAGTGTCATGAAAGGAACAAGGTGTATATCATTCATTCATGTCTTCTTCTTGTTGTTGCTTAGTTGCTAAGTTGGGTCCAACTCTTTTGTGACCTCATGGACTGTAGCCCACAAGGCTCCTCTGTCCATGGGATTCTCCAGGCAAGAATACTGGAGTGGGTTGCCATTTCCTTCTCCAGGGNCCAATAGTGTCATGAAAGGAACAAGGTGTATATCATTCATTCATGTCTTCTTCTTGTTGTTGCTTAGTTGCTAAGTTGGGTCCAACTCTTTTGTGACCTCATGGACTGTAGCCCACAAGGCTCCTCTGTCCATGGGATTCTCCAGGCAAGAATACTGGAGTGGGTTGCCATTTCCTTCTCCAGGGGATCTTCCTGACCCAGGGATCAAACCTGCCTCTCTTGTCTTGGCAGGCATATTCTTTACTACTGAGCCACTGGAGAAGCTTGTGTCTTGCTCTAGCCAAAAATAAAAGCTGATTATTTTATTTCAAAATAATTTTGTTGGAGTACAGTTGCTTTATCATGTTGTATAGTTTTTACTTTACAGCAAAGTGACTCAGCTATACATGTACATGTACCTTCTCGTTTTGGGGTTCTCTTCCTACTTGGGTCACCACAAAGCACTGAGAGAGTTCTCTGTGCTATACAATAGGTTCTCATTAGTAATCTATTTTATACGTAGTATTAACAGTGTATATATGTCAATCCCAGTCTCTCAGTTCATCCCACCTTCCTGTCCCTCTTGTTATCATTACATTTGTTCTCTAAGTCTGTGTCTCTATTTTCCAAATAAGATTATCTATATGAATTTTTTTCAGATTCCACAAATATGTATTCATGTGGAATCTGATTTGCTTTTCTCTTTCTGAGTTACTTCACTTTGTATGACAGTCACTAGGTCCATTCACATGTCTACAAATGACCCAATTTCTGTCCTTTTTTACAATTGAATAATATTGCATTGTATGTATATACTCCATCTTCTTTTATCTATTCTTCTCTTGATGGACATTTAAATTGTATCTGTGTCCTGGCTATTATAAATAGTGCTTCAATGAACATTGGGGTGCATGTGTGTTTTTGAATTATAATGCTTTAATTATAATTGAAAATTGCCATCTGACCCAGCAATCCCACTACTGGGTGTATACCCGAGAAAGCCATAATTAAAAAAGCTGATTCTTCAAGGATCATTTGAGGTTAGTCACCTGAAAAACTAGAGATCTTATTTCATCCAGGTTATCATTCCATTGGGTCAGAGGGTCCTTTCTTGTCCACAACAAACTTGCATCTCCCTTCCTGGGACTTCTTGCTTTCTTCCTTGTTTTATTATTTTCTCAAATTAGTTACTATCTTCCAGCATATTATATGTTTCCTTCTTTTCTCACCCTTCACACTCAGCTAGTATGTAAGTTGCATGAGCATAGAAATTTTTTTGGTCTGTTTTATTCACTGCCCTACCAAGACTATTAGAACAGTTCAAGAACACAGCAAGTTCTCAAATTTTGCTGTATATGTGCATTTCATAAATGTCTTAAGTGATAAATTAGTGAGCAAAAGACTTGAATATTTTTCAAAGGCCATTTAATGTAACACAAAGCTACTGTGCCAGGAGTTTGGAATTTGTTTTGTGTGTGATGGGAANAAGAACACAGCAAGTTCTCAAATTTTGCTGTATATGTGCATTTCATAAATGTCTTAAGTGATAAATTAGTGAGCAAAAGACTTGAATATTTTTCAAAGGCCATTTAATGTAACACAAAGCTACTGTGCCAGGAGTTTGGAATTTGTTTTGTGTGTGATGGGAAATGATGATCATAAAGAGACAACTAACATGTTTACATGAATCTTTGTGATGAATCTGGAAATAATTGACCTCATGGGCAAATCCGGAGATGTTACATTGATTGACTTCAAAAGCCTCAAATTCAGAAGATAAATAACTACAGAATCGACCAACAGAGAATCTAGAGTTTTGTGAAATAAGAAAGAAAATCTAAAGAGTTAATACTTGAAGATTCACTTTTTGATAATGATGACAATTCTTACGTGAATGGCTGAAAGTCTGCCATTTTAGCCAAGAAACTATTTTCTAATGTCTAAAGTATACAATACACACAGAAATATAAAGAATATGAAAGGCATTCGGGCTTGAGAGAGCAAGATTATCATATTAGAACAGTAAACACGATCCTCAGCACAGGAGTAACAGAAAAACAGCCGGCTTGATGAGACAAATCTGTTATGTATAAGGAAAAGCTATATGTGGGAGAAACTATCAGGTCAGTTCAGT
>SJYA01000033.1:127300-179143 GCA_006410615.1 Neotragus moschatus | reverse complement strand
TTATAGGGGACTGGAATGCTAAAGTAGGAAGTCAAGAAACACCTGGAGTAACAGGCATATTTGGCCTTGAAGCAGGGCAATGACTAATAGAGTTTTGCCAAAAAAAAATGCACTAGTCATAGCATACAGCCCACAGAGATTGTTAACATAATTTCTTAACTCCTCTCTGAATTCTCACTTAAAAACCATTTCTGACATAAGACCCTACATTTTAGCTTAACAGTAATTTTTATTGCCTCTCAAAGCAACACACTCACTTTGAGAGAAACATAAACTTTCTTGTATGCAACTGAAATTTTTAAACCATCCATATATTTGGGCTTTCACACTCACACCGAGGCTTGCTACTGACTGTGCCTNTCTGACATAAGACCCTACATTTTAGCTTAACAGTAATTTTTATTGCCTCTCAAAGCAACACACTCACTTTGAGAGAAACATAAACTTTCTTGTATGCAACTGAAATTTTTAAACCATCCATATATTTGGGCTTTCACACTCACACCGAGGCTTGCTACTGACTGTGCCTTTTAACTTTCTGACACACTCCCTAGCCAGAGTCACATATAGGCCAAAAGCAAATAAAAAGTTACTCAATCTACTTACTCATTAATACGTGAATTACTTTTGGCATGTCTGCTTCTCACCATTTGCATCAAATCTTCTGGCTAATCAGTACCTTTAGGACAAGATATTGCTTTTGTTTCAGAGTCTCTTTCTTCCTGTTGCCTATGGATTTAACACTTACTTGGAAGATTTTTATCTAAACCTCTCAGTGATTCCAGACTCAAACCTGACCTAGTCCAGTGTCTTAGATCACTTGTCAATTAGCAAAAGAAAATTCTTATTTGTCTCCTGACAGTTTTCAAATGACAAAGATAGTTATCCTTATTTACCCCCCAATGTTCTGCTTTTAATTCCTTTGAAATTTCAGTGATTTTTTTTTTTTTTCTCCACTAGGCAGATATTCCAAATAAGCTCTGTACTGGTTAATAAGTTCTGTGCACAGATGACCTATAAATCTATATTAATAAATCTACTTGAAAGCATTACCTGCACTGAAAATTTGTACTGGCCTAACATGAACATTATTAACTTTACCACAAATTTGGTATCCTTCCTAATTGCTCTGCTGGATGTACCCATTAACAGCCATACTTTGTCCCACTTAAATTGCTAGGATAATGATTCACTGCTCCCAGGTACTTATTCTAGTAACCTCCTAACTGGTCTCCCTGCTTCCAATGTTACCTTCAATCTATTTTTGACACAGTAGCCACAGCAATCTTGCTAACATACAAGTCAGACCAGGACACATCTCTGGTGAAAGCTGTCCAATGGCTTCTGTCTCCCTCTGAGTAAAGACCAAAGCCCTTATATCATAAACAGGAGGTACATCTCCAGTACCTCCCTGACCTTGTATCTCACCATTGAATCTTCCCAGTCCCACTGGTCCTGATGTTCTTCCAATCTACTGCCTTAGGGCATTTGTTCTTACCATTCCTTCCATGAGGAAAAAAATTCCCCCATATTCCCCAGTGCTACTTCCCTCACCTCTTTCATGTACTCACTCAAATATTACCCTCACACATTTTCTGGCCAATTTATATAAAAATGCACAGTCTTCTGCCCCCACCATACTTCCAATTCCCTCTTCACTGCTTTTTGTCTCTCTGTAACGTTTATTTCCTAACTTACTACAATCACTAATACTACAAGTATTAGTGATTTTTATTGACTACCAGTCTCTCCCCACTAGAAACAAGCTCTTTTGAGAGTAAAGAGTTTTGCCTGATTTTGCTCACTGTTTTTTTCAGTACATGCTAATTAATAGATATTTATCAAATGAATGCATGCCTTGTGTACAGTGTATATATATTAGTGTTTCACTGATTTGACCCCTGCTGTTTTTCTCCAATCAATCTCATCCATTACTGATGTCACAGCTCAGAATTATATAACATTTTACTGGAATTATTGCCTTTCTCATGAAGTCTCCCACTAATATAATTTCATCGCAAATTCTACTGAAAGAATAATCTTTATATTCAATCAACTTCAATATCAATGGTTAACAAATAAACATAATGTGGTATTAAATATTCTTTTTCAATTTGACCCCTGGATACTTTATTCATTTGTGAATATGTCTCACAATTCTTCACCTCTATGTCTTTGCTCAACATGCAGTTTCCTCCATCTGCAACAACTCTCACTCCAATTCCTACTTAGGAAACCCTATCTTTTCATCAAGTCACTACTCAATTATTACATTCTAAGTGTTTTATTCTTCTAGCCAAAAACAATTTTCTCCTTATAAAAGATTTAGCCATACAACAATTAAATCTGCTTGTTTAGGTTTCTTATTAATTTATAAACTCTTTACCTAAAGTATCAGAATAAATCCTCATCTTATGTGTATTTTCCACATTTGAGTTCTTTTTCATATTTAAAAAAACACACTTCATCTCTTTACCAACTATATTGATTAAGCAAAAACATGGTATTTCTAAGAGTAGAGTTGTATAATAGGCATTAAAGAATTCCGAAAGTAGAAATTGATCCACTTTCAGTAGTCCCAGAGCTTGATTATTTCTTCATTTGTCTATAAGATTCTTGCAAATGTCTTGCTCAAATTGACATCAACTATAGCATTTCTCCAGCAACTCTTAAAGAAGGAAATTTAAGTTACCTTGTTAATTTGTTTTTGGCGAACTTATATTCCCAGTGATCATTGCCTCTTTCCTTTCAGCTGAAGTTATGCAAACCAGTTATTTAATAATCCATCATATCATTTTACAGATATTAATTAGATTCAACCACATTGCACTGCAGATTTAATTATTTTTAATAATCTGCAAAAAGTTTACCTACCTCTAAAATACGAAGTTGAACATCTCATGTAATATGAGTTACAAACTCCTTCAATCAGAATATGGATAGTATTTTCCTTTTTTCATGGTTATTTAAATATTTAGAGAATGTCATATATTGGTTGAATCAGTCTGGTCAATATATTTCTTTATAGTTTGTCTTGATGGGTCTGGTTTAAGAAATTCATGTTTTTTCTATCATCATATCATACAGAAATTCAAATGGAGAATGTTAATAAAATAAAATATGTCAGAACACTTAAAAGAGTATGTAGAGTATCTACAATGGTATGGAATATATGGATTTCTAACAAAGATTGAGCAAGTCAAACTTTAAATAAATATTTTGAACTGAACTCTTCATTCTGACAAATTGTATATTAGTTTGTCAACATTCATGATATACATTTATATAATTTAAGTACTGAAAGTACTCATCAATGAATATCTACTTAGGTTTCATTTTTTAACCTTTAATAGCATTTTATAATTATTTTCTAAAGATTTTACAGGGTTTTTAAATTTTTTCCTAGGAGCCTTATAGTTTTGATATTTTTACAAATGGACATTTCAGTTATAATTTCTCATTGCTTGTTGTTAATAGATAGAAACTACTAGCTTTTGTGAACTATGTTCGGAACTGAACTGCTGAGCTCTCTTCCTGATTTGTATAGATTATTGCTCTATTATCTTGGGTTATCTATACAGATAAAACTCTCTCTGTATAATAGTCATCTTATGTTTTCCTTTCCATTCTTAAATGTTTTCTATCCTTAGAAGGACGACATCTAGCAAAATTCTGAAAAAAAGAAAACAATGACAGTGTTTATCTTGTCAAGTTCCTCACTTCATCTAGAGTTTCATAATAATAAATATTTTTAATTTAAAAATCCTTTATTATGTTAAGAAAATCTCATTCTATTCCTTCTATGTCAACAGTCTTTATCATGAATAACTGTTAAATCTTATTAAAGGATTTTCCTGCATCTATTGAAATGATCCTAAGGTCTTCCCTGGTGGCTCAGAGGGTAAAGCATCTGCCTACAATGCAGGAGACCCAGGTTCAATCCCTGGGTTGGGAAGATCCTCCGGAGAAGGAAATGGCAACCCACTCCAGTACTATTGCCTGGAAAATCCCATGGACAGAGTAGCCTGGTAGGCTAAAGTCCATGGGGTCGCAATGAGTTGGGCACCGTTGAGTGACTTCACTTCACTTCACTTCTCCTTTAACCTGCTAATGATATAAATTATGTTTAAAGATGTTATGTTAAAACATCTTTGACTACCTGAATAAAACCAACTAGATCATGCTATATTACTTTTTACACAATGTTACACTCAGACTTGTATTTTCTTTAAGACATTGATGTTTTTGTTCAAATATGAAAATGGCCTGATTTCTCTTTTTTTATATTACCCTTGTGCAGATTTGGTGCATACATGCTCAGTTGTGTCAGACTCTTTACAACCCTATGTGCTATAGCTGGCCAGTATCCTCTGTCCAAGCAATTTTCTAGATAAGAATACCAGAAAAGGTTGCCATTTACTCCTCCAGAGTATCTCCTTGATGCAGAAGTCAAACCCAAGTCTCCTGTATTGGCAGACAGATTCTGGAAGCCCTTTTATTAAGGTTATAATTAAGGTTACAATCAGCTTTGTGATACTTGGAGTAACAGGCAAGTTTGGCCTTGGTGTACAAAATGAAGGGAAAGCCTAACAGAGTTTTGCCAAGTGAATGTACTGGTCATAGCAAACACCATCTTTCAACAACACAAGAGACACCTCTACATATGGACATCACCAAATGGTCAATACTGAAATCAGATTGATTATATCCTTTGCAGACAAAAATGGAGAAGCTCTATACAGTCAGCAAAAACAAAACAGGCAGCTGACTGTGGCTCACATCATGAACACCACAGTGCAAAATTCAGACTTAAATTGAAGAAAGTAGGAAAAATTACTAGACCACTGAGGTATGACATAATTAAATCCTCTATGAATATACAGTGGAAGTGAAAAATAGATTCAAGGGATTAGAATTGATAGATAGGGTGCCTGAAGAACTATGGATGGAGGTCCATGACACTGTACAGGAGACAGTGATAAAGACCATCCCTAAGGGGGAAAAAATGCAAAAAGGCAAAAAAATTGTCTGAAGATGCCTTAAAAATAGCTTAGAAAAGAAGAGAAGCCAAAAGCAAAGGAGAAAAGGAAAGATATAGCCATGTGAATGAAGAGTTCCAAACAATAGGAAGGAGAGATAAGAACACTTTCCTCGGTGATCAATGAAAATAAATAGAGGAAAACAATAGAATGGGAAAGACTAGAGATCTCTTCAAGAAAATTAGAGATACCAAGGGAACATTTCATGCAAAGATGGGCTCGATAAAGGAGAGAAATGGTATGGACCTAGCAGAAGATATTAAGAAGAGGTGGTAAGAATACACAGAAGAACTATACAAAAAAGATCTTCATGACCCAGATAATCATGATGGTGTGATCACTCACCTAGAGCCAGACATCCTGGAATGTGAAGTCAAGTGAGCCTTAGGAAGCATCACTATGAACAAAGCTAGTGGAAGTGATGGAATTCCAGCTGAGCTACTTCAAATCCTAACAGATGATGCTGTAAAAGTACTGCACTCAATATGCCAGCATATTTGGAAAACACAGCAGTGGCCACAGAACTGGAAAAGGTCAGTTTACATTCTAATCCCAAAGAAAAGCAATGCCAAAGAATGTTCAAACTACTGCACAATTGCACTCATCTCACACACTAACAAAGTAAAGCCCCCAATTTTCAAAGCCAGGTTTCAACAGTACGTGAACTGTGAACTTCCAAATGTTGAACCTGGATTTAGAAAACCCAGAAGAATCAGATATCAAATTGACAACATCTGTCGGATCAACATAAAAGCAAGAGAGTTCCAGAAAAATATCCCCTTCTGTTTTTTAACTATGCTAAATCCTTTGTGTGGATCACCAGAAACTGTGGAAAATTCTTCAAGAGATGGGAATACCAGACCATCTTACCTGCCTCCTAATAAATTGTATGCAGGTCAAGAAGCAATAGTTAGAACTGGACATGGAACAACAGACTGATTCCAAATTAGGAAAGGAGTACGTCAAGACTGTATATTGTCACCAGACTTATTTGACTTATATACAGAGTACATCATGCGAAAAGCCAGGCTGGAAGAAGCACAAGGGGAAACAAGATTGTTGGTAGTAATATCAATAAACTAAGATACACGGATGACACCACCATTATGCCAGAAAGTGAAGAGGAGCTAAAGATCTTGATGAAAGTAAAACAGAAGAATGAAAAATTTGGCTTAAAGCTCAACATTCAAGAACTTAAGATCATGGCATCTAGTCGAATCATTTCATGGCAAATAGATGGGGAAACAATGGAAACAGTGACCGAGCTTATTTTCATGGGCTCCAATATTGCTGCATATGGTAAGCGCAGCCATGAAATTAAAAGACACTTGCTCCTTGGAAGAAAAGCTATGACCAACCTAGATTGCATATTAAATATCAGCAACATTATCTACTGACAAAGGTCCATCCAGTTAAAGCTATGGTTTTTCCAGTAGTCATGTATGGATATGAGAGTTGGATTATAAAGAAATCTGAGCACCAAAGAATTGATGGTTTTGAAATGTGTGGTTGGGGAAGAATCTTGAGATTCTCTTGGATGGCAAGGAGGTCAAACCAGTCAATCCTAATGGAAATAAGTCCTGAATATTCATTAGAAGGACTAATGCTGAAGCTCAGTCTCCAATACTTTGGCCACCTGATGCGAAAATCTGACTCCATGGAAAAGACCCTGATGCTGGGTAAGATTGAAGGTAGGAGGAGAACGGGATACAGAGGATGAGGTGGTTGGATGGTGTCACTGACTCGATGACATGAGTTTGAGCAAGTTCTGGGAGCTGGTGATGAACAAGGAAGCCTGCCGTGCTGCCATGCTGCAGTCCATGGGGTTGCAAAGGGTCAGATATGACTGAACTGAACTGAATCAGCTTTGTAAATTAGGAATACTGCTGGAATTTTCTGCTTATTAAAAAGGTCAACGGTTCCCAGAAACTGCAAAATGCTTATCTAGTACATTATTTCCAGACTCCCAGATGTTAATTTTGCACAATCTACATTTCTAAATCTCTAAAATCTCTGCTTCCCATCACCCTCAGATAGTAGCTTCACTTCTTATATTATTGTGAAAATGAAGTCAATCAAAATAGACTGTCAACGAACTTTCAGAACTGTAAGTATCCATATATCTACATATATAACCATCTTGTTTCAACAAAGGAAGTGATCAAATACTATTAACAAACATATGGCCATTTTATCATTTCAACACTTCAAAAACCACGTGGATAAAGCATATTATCTTTGTATATTGGGACTATTGTTTTCTTCTGTTCTCTATTCATAAAGTTGTTAAAATTATGTTTTCCTTTTTAATCAAGAGACAATGAAACTGGGAATTTTAGAATTTAAAACTATATATTTGTGTTATTTATGATAATGCTATTTTGAGTATTTTACTACCTTTATTTTGACTGAGAGGAAGGAAAATCAAGGAAGTCAAAGGCAAAGAATGAAATACATAAAGCAGATTAGTCCCTCAAACTCCTTGTGAAAAGACTGTCCAAAAAATGTTGACTGTGTGGTTTTCCTCCATTCTGTTTATGGTAATTTATCATTCTGTGACATTCTAACCCTTCTTAATCATATTGTAATTACCTTTGCATGTAGCCATCTGCTATGGAAGCAATCTTGATTGAACTATACAGGGTATGAGATATCAGTACTGGGAAGTGTCAGCACTGGGTATTTGCTTTAAAATGATACATTTGAGAAAGAGAACCTGTATGTATTTACTACATGATCTTTTAGACAACATGTTAGATATCACATTAAATTAAAATAGCATACTTTATTTAAATATTTTCATCCAAATTTACCTATTGTATACATTAAATGCCATTCATACAATATTAGATATCAAAATATAGCCACTACTACATATTTAAACTTCAACATTGAATAAAATTCTACTCAATAAAGGATCCTTTGATAAATTTATTTGTGTGACAAAACTGATTTTCTTAAGAATCTCTTAAGTTTTCCTAATTTTTTTTTTAGTTATATAACATTCTTTGTATTTACCTTAATATATTTCCTTTAAAGAAAAAAAGCTGGCTTACTATGATATATGAAACAAGTCGCCAGCCCAGGTTCAATGCATGATAGTGAATGCTTGGGGCTGGTGTACTGGGACAACCCAGAGGGATGGCACAGGGAGGGAGGAGGGAGGGGGCTTCAGGATGGGGAACACGTGTACACCTGTGGTGGATACATGTTGATGTATGGCAAAACCAATACAATATTGTAAAGTAATTAATCTCCAATTAAAATAAATAAATTAAAAATTTGTATACTGGTTACATTTGAGATGAAAGTATTTTGTATATATTAGGTAAAATTAAATGTCTTGCTAATTCAAAAAAATAAAAAGAAAAAAAGCTGAGGTTACCAAAATTTTTGTAGTTTACTCCATGTACTCATTATATTTACTGTGTCCCTATACTCTAAGGTATTGCACAAATATCTGAAAGTTGAAAGCTGATTAAATCCTTATGTCACCAGCAAGCCCAGAGATTTCTTTTTGGAATTTTATAGTTTATTTAATTTATTGACACATTTTTCTTTCTTTCCTTCATTCCTCCCTCTCCTCTCTGTTCTTTACCTCCTTCCTTTTTTTAGTTATTAAGTATTTTAACATGCATCTTAATGTTAGCTTGAGGTTTAAAGAACTGTGCTAGTTAGAAATTGCTGGTGAAGTCTGAAAACAGTCAAAGAAGTCCATTGTTTATCACTCACTAGATATTTCATCTTAGAAAAACTGTAGAATGATTCAAAAATACCTATTTACTAAAAAGAAACATTTAACAAAACCAAACTTACAGAATGTAGACTATTAAGTTCAATTATGTGTGTAAAAGCACAAAGCACTATTCATGGCATATTGTTATTGTTTGGTCACTAATTTGTCTCCAACTCTTTTTGTGACTCCATGGACTGTAGCCCACCAAGCTCCTCTGTACTTGGGATTTCCCCAGCAAGAACACTGGAGTGAGTTGCCATGTCCTTCTCCAGGGAATCTTTTCAACCCTGGGATTGAATCTGCATCACAATTTCTTTATTGCTGAGCCACCTGGGAAGAGCCTATGGGGCTTATAGAAGTTGGCATATATGAATGAAGCTGATTAACTGAAAGTAAATCCCATTTTCTTGTTTAGAGTGGTTGACTAATAAAGAAATAACTGCATTAAATATGAAACTGTAAGATGGCTGTATGAGCGAAATGCTAAAGAGACAGAAGGAATAATACCTAAATATTTTTGCAAAAGATAGGTTATGAATATTTGTCTGAATACTAAAGGAAAAGTAGAGCTTGCCAGATGAAGAATGAACAGGTGTGTATTTTGTGTATGGAAAACAATATCTGCAATATATGAAGCTTGGAACTATACTGAATATATAGAGACTCTATGTGGCTGAAGGGTAGGAAGCCCTGGAGAAGCAGGAAGAGAGGAAATAGTCTGTGCAAATGCATGAATGCCACACTAAGGAACAGAGTGCTGTATAAGGACCAGGGATTTCTAAATGAGATTGATACTGATCCCTCTAGCCATCAAGGCTTTTAGGCAGGACCCAGGGAAGCCCTTGAGGTCAGTCATCTCTCACAAATACAGGCGTATTAACCCCACTGCTCAACAGGTATATTCTTTGTGTTAGGATTTAAAAAGACTTGGAAACCTTATATATGAACCTTATAATAAATATATTGTGTTTATACTTGCTCAATTTTAGATGTTTCTTATCTTGAGTGGACATTGGAAAAAGCAATGGACATTGAGCAAAGTCACAAACAGAGGTGTGAGGGTGGAAATTAAATGACTCAGATGAAGAGCTTGCCTTGAAAGGGGAGCCCCTGCAGTTTGGTACAAATTCAGTTAGTACTCTCTCAATATTTGCTGAAGAGTATCAGGCAGAACATACCTATTCTTGGAAAGGTATTCCAGGGTTTCTGGTACATAGAGTGACCCACTTATATTTTAAAGTGTCTATTTATTTCTGCTCAGAGGATTAGGGTATCCTTCTGGGACATATGGCTAAACATAGTAGAGGATCAGGCAGCCCTGGTTTGAGTATTCACAGCTGACTGGCTGTCCCTGCTGAGAGCTGGCCTGTGTGTGAAGCTGCTGCTGAAGCTATTACATTACACCTTCCTCTTGTTCTAACATAAGACTGAGGCCTAAGTTATTTTGCCTTCAGCTCACAATTTTCAAAAGACTCTTGGGTCAATTCCACATATTTAGGCCTTTCAAAAACAAAGAATAAAAGTCCAGACTACTTTACCTTACAAAAAAAATGTTATAGAATTAAAAAAGGATGAAGTACAAGATCAAAGTGGTATACATGTGAGTCAGTGGCTACAGCAGGGAGCTGCTTCACTTTGCCACTCTGCTATTACAGCTACCTTTTTGCTACCTACTGTCTGCTCTGAGGGCTCACCGCTGAGATCAAGCTGGCAGGGAGCTATACTGCTAGGCCAAGTCATCATACCAGCCTTATGCTGCCTGCTGTAGAGAATAGGAGCAGTATGGAGGTTGTCAAGATTTTAATTTGATCTGATTGTACACAGGGCAGTACGTCTGATCTCACTGCTTGTATCTGGATGTAGACAAGTGTATGCTTTTCTCTTCAAAGCCTCGTCTGAGATTGAAAAATCTGCGGTCCCTCCTGGTGAGTAACCTTGCCTGCTTTGAAAGTTGGGGAGTTCTGCAATGGCTGGAAATAAGCATGGATCTATGGGGTAGCAAACACACCTTGTAGTGGTGTCCCAGTTCAGCAGAAAGTTCTGAAACATGGAGAGTCAGATAAAACAATGTGTAGGTATGAGAACAGGCAGTATAGGAAAAGGGCATCTTCCAGGTGGTTTATATCAGGGTCACCCACAGGGCAAAATTCTCCCAAATGATACAATTCACCTNGGTAGCAAACACACCTTGTAGTGGTGTCCCAGTTCAGCAGAAAGTTCTGAAACATGGAGAGTCAGATAAAACAATGTGTAGGTATGAGAACAGGCAGTATAGGAAAAGGGCATCTTCCAGGTGGTTTATATCAGGGTCACCCACAGGGCAAAATTCTCCCAAATGATACAATTCACCTCACATAATTACACATACATCACTGCAAAAGAGCAGCCACTACTTCCAAGAGTAATGTCCAATATACTTACAATTCTGTCCCATTTGCAACACCAGATACTAAATCAGAAGGACCCAGATTGGCAAGAACCAGGGAGGGTATCTCATTTCAAGGAGTTAGATTATGATCACGTGGTAATTGTAATACAAACATATGATAAATGCTCTAAAGGAGGTATGAATAGAATATTGGAGGAATGTAAAGGACCAATGAAGAGGGTAACCCAGCAGTGGTGGGACCAACTATTTGGATGATTTTGCCTAAGAATTCTTGGCACAGAGAAAACAAAATAAACTAAAGACAGTATGGTAATTCATTTCAAGCTTTTGCAAACAAGTGAAAATATAAACAAGAGGAAATTAGCGAGGGAAGAAAAGAAAATAAAGTTCTCTGAATAAAGTCTATTAAAATATGTACATAAACACGTCCCCTGATATTATATTCCTTTCAAAAGTGTCAGCATTATATTCTAAACATCATAGGTATAATATATTTATCAATTAAATGTAAAATTTTGAATCCATGGAAATACCTAAAATACAGGTAAGACGCAGAAGAAATGGTTGATTTAATTTGCCCACTCCTATCATAAACAACTGCATCATTTCTCTGATGTTACTGTTTGTAAAATAAATTATCTTTGAAGAATTTGACATAGCCAAAGCTTTGCATTATTTTACTTCAGAATCATCTCCAGGGAGAACAAGAGTCCTTGGATCATTACTGCTATGTTAAAATCAATTGAGATTGATCCGAGAAAGAGAGTCAAAATAATAAAACAGAAAACACTCAAAGGAATTCAAGTCTTATAACATGAAGAATTCATAACAAGCTTTTCCATCCTTAAGAGCAAAGGCTATGGTAAATTGAAAATGGCTTTCACACCTTAATCAAGAGCTATTATCTTTAGTTTTTTCTTACTTTAACAACTTATTTTGATATAAAATCTCAGACAAAGCCATTTTATGTTATAAAATATGATCCATATTTAGGATATTGATTCAAAGTCCTTATCAGAATTCCTACTGCAAAATATTAGAGGAGTATATTTTAACTAGTAACTCCCCATGCTGTTGGAAATTTGAGACCTAAATGAATAGTATCTGAAAATTACATTTAAGGCCACAAGAAGTGAGCATGCCTAAATTCTTCAATTCCAAGAGGACATCTAAGAATTCAGTACTGACAAATGTACATACTTACAATAAATAGCATCAACATTATTATTATTATCATATTGGTCCTCATTTTAGCTACAGTTCTTTTGGCTGGAGCCTATACTATATCTCAAACAGTAGGATCATAGATAAATTTTGAGTTGTTCTCCTGCTTTTTTGTAAGTCATGTTGTCTCTTCATTGTCTTCTGCAGTTTTATTGAACTTGGAAGTGTAAAGGTTACCAGGATTCACTTTGAGGCTCTAATTTGCTCAGTATCCAATTATATTACAAGGACTTACTGCCTAACTGCTTACTTCAAAATGTTCCCTGGCTATGACAAAACAGCCAGGATCTAAAGCTATAAACTTGTAGCAAACGGCTGCCACATTTTTTCTTACCCCTTTACTATCTGAAACATGTAAGTTTTCTGTAAACATGCCTTTTAAATCATCTTATTTCCTCAAGGTATTTGAGAACAAAATCTAAAAGAAAAATGCTCAAAACTAAGAAATATTTGAAGTAAAAAATAACATACACTCATAATATTCTAGCATCTCCTTTAAAAGTAAATGCTTCCATGAATCTTATACACCATTCCAGTGAATTATTTCTCTTATTTTCCATAATTTTTCTATTGATGTCATTTTTACTTAGGAGACTTCCCTGGTGGCTCAGAGGGTAAAGCATCTGCCTCCAACGCAGGAGATCCTGGTATGATCTTTGGGTTGGGAAGATACACTTTACTTCCTCATCTCCCACTCATTCTTCAGTCTGTTACAACCAAGTAGTTTCTCTATCACTCCTCACTCCTTCAATTTTATTTTAGGGTCATCTGACTGAATCCTGTAAGTTTCAAATTCTAATGGACCAAATATCATTTTAACTGACATTTTCATCACTCAGCAGAAACATGCTTGAATTTTTTTCTCGTTATAGACTCCAGTGTGACCACTCTCATTTCCTCACTAACTCTCCATTTTCAGTCTTCCTCCTAAATCCTTCTAATCATAAACGAGGCCACCTTCACNGGGCATTACTTTACTAACGTGTGAGATGTGTGGTAGTTTGAGCATTCTTTGGCATTGCCTTTCTTTGGGATTGGAATGAAAACTGACCTTTTCCAGTCCGGTAGCCACTACTGAGTTTTCCAAATTTGCTGACATATTGAGTACAGCTCTTTCCCAGCATCATCTTTCAGGATTTGATATAGCTCAACTGGAATTTCATCACCTCTACTAGCTTTGTTCGTAGTGATACTTTCTAAGGCCCTCTTGACTTCACATTCTAGTATGTCTGGCTCTAGGTGAGTGATCACACTATCGTAATTAACTGGGTCATGAACATCTTTTTTGTACATTTCTTCTGTGTATTCTTGCCACCTCTTCTTAATATCTGCTTCTGTCATGTCTATATCATTTCTGTCCTTTATTAAGGACACTCATCTCACATGCTAGCAAAGTAATGCTCAAAATTCTCCAAGGCAGGCTTCAACAGTACATGAATCATGAAGTTCCAGATGTTCAAGCAGGATTTAAAAAAGGCAGAGGAACAAGAGATCATATTGCCAACAGATGTTGGGTCATCGAAAAAGCAAGAGAGTTCCAGAAAAACATTTACTTCTGCTTATTGACTATGCCAAAGCCTTTGACTGTGTGGATTACCATAAACTGTGGGAAATAGTTNGCAGGATTTAAAAAAGGCAGAGGAACAAGAGATCATATTGCCAACAGATGTTGGGTCATCGAAAAAGCAAGAGAGTTCCAGAAAAACATTTACTTCTGCTTATTGACTATGCCAAAGCCTTTGACTGTGTGGATTACCATAAACTGTGGGAAATAGTTAAAGAGATGGGAATACCAGATCATCTGACCTGCCTCCTGAGAAATCTGTATGCAGGTCAAGAAGCAACAGTTAGAACTGGATATGGAACTACAGACTGGTTTCAAATCTAGAAAGGAGTATATCAAGGCTGTATATTGTCACCCTACTCATATTCAGAGTACATCATGCGAAATGCTGGTCTGGAAGAAACACAGGCTCAAATCAAGATTGCTGGAAGAAATAACAATAACCTCAAATACGCAGGTGACATTACCCTTATGGAAGAAAGCAAAGAAGAATTAAAGAGCTTCTCGATGAAAGTGAAGAGGAGAGTGAAAAAGTTGGCTTAAAACTCAACATTCAGAAAACTAAGATCATGGCATTGGTCTCATCACTTCATGGCAAATAGATGGCAAATAGAATGGAAACAATGATAGAGTTTATTTTCTTACACTCTTAAACGACTGCAGATGGTGATTGCAGCCATGAAATTAAAAGACGTTTGCTTCTTCAAAGAAAAGTTGTGAGCATCCTAGACAGCATATTAAAAAGCAGAGACATTACTTTGCCAAAAAATGTCCATTTAGTCAAAGTTATGGATTTTCTAGTAGTCAAGTATAGATGTGAAAGTTGGACTATAAAGAAAGATAAGCACTGAAGAATTGATACTTTTGAACTGTGGTGTTGGAGAAGACTCTTGAGAGTCCCTTGGACTGCAAGGAGATCAAACTAGTCAATCCTAAGGGAAATAAGTCCTGAATATTCATTGGAAGGACTGATGTTGAAGCTGAAGCTCCAATACTCTGGCCACCTGATGTGAAGTGCGGACTCATTGGAAAAGACCCTGATGCTGGGAAAGATTGAAGGTAGGAGGAGAAGGGGACAACAGGGCATGATATGGTTGTATGGCATCACCGACTTGATGGACATGTGTTTGAGCAAGCTGAGAAAGTTGGTGATGGACAGGGAATCCTGGCATGCTGCAGCCCATGGGGTCACCAAGAGTTGGACATGCTTGAACGACTGAACTGAACTGAATTATCTCACACACACAATAAGATGGTTGGATTGAATCACTGATTAAATGGGCATCTACTTGGGCAAATTCCTGGAGACAAAAAGCCACATGGAAGCCTGGCATGCTGCGGAACATGGGGTTGCAAAGGGTAGAACACAACTTACTTAACAAAAACAACTAGAAATCATACCTATCACTCTTTCTTCAGTTAGGATCAATACTTTATTTTGGCTCTAACTGTTTCAAAGAAGTATATACTAAACACATGGAAAATATGTGTGTATTGGGCCAATTGAAACAAAAAGTACTGATGTACAGTTGAAACATTAATCTGTCTTGTTCAATCTCCTGTCTTTTTTCCTACACGTAGTCTCAGTGGGATGAAAGCGGCAGATGGACCATTATAGAGGATGTTTATTTGTTACATGGCTTTGATATGCAAATATTTGTTCTAAAAGAATGAGAAATGAAATGACCACCAGATATTCTCATAAGAGAACTCCTCTAAGTAAAACAGAGAGAGAGAGAGGAGAGACTGTGAACTCTGAGAGGACTAAGCTTTGACATTTTCCTTTCCTATGTAACATACTCGAATGTAAAATAGTGACTACATTAAAATGCATAAGAAATCAATTCCAGAGTATGAAGTGTAAATGTTGCAATAGAGTCATTCTGCTAATCTTACAGATAATTCTTTACTTAGTCTGATATTTGTCTTTATGCATAATTGAAGTTTGCAGCTCCGTAGAGAGAAAATGGAACATTTATCTATTTGAGGATTTTTATCTGAATGAATATAAGCAGAAAACAACTTTAAAAGAAACACTATAAAATAGAATTTTTTTTAAACTTAAGAATTTACTGTCAATGTTTATATAATATAAAATATAAAAATATATTTTCCCTGACAATAGCTTTTAGTCTTATTTGCTTATATCTGAAATCTGGTGAATAGTATAGACAGTTGATGTTTCAAGGCAGTGAATAGGTTTGATCTTCCTCAGAGAATGACTCTTGATTCTGGGGTAAAAAAAAGCCTGGCCAGATTCCATAACCCATAAATCAGAGTCTAATAAACTAAAGTGACTATTTGAAATAAAAAAAAAAAATCAACATCTTTTTCAAATTTGTGAATAGTTGGATTAAAGAATAAAAAAATAGAGTTTTCAACTAGAAAATAATCTTATCAAGTTAATATACAGTAGTAAAATCAGAACATGCAAAATAGATTTTTAGAAGGCAGATTATGAAAATGAAAGTAAATAATGTAAGAACAAAGTCCTTAAAGTGTAAGTAGTGTCCCAATCATGAAGAATCCCTTGTAGGAAAGAAATTCAGATTTGAAAAACATATATGTAAAAGTAAATCAAAATTATACTTTAAATTTAAACACTTAAATATTCAATATATAAATTTAAATGCTACAGTTGGGATAAATGTGGAAATATTTTATGTAACTTAATCTTACAAAACTTGAGAGTATGAATAACTACAAGATAGAAATAGAAAATGAGAAAAAATAGAAAAGAATACCCATTTTATGTAAGATATAGACTGTAAAGCATATAATGCAATAAAATTCTACTGTAACTGAATATTAAATGAGAATTTTCCCAAAACCACAAATTTCAAGGAAAGCCCAGGTAGAACATTATCACTGCTAGGAATCTGTACTCCTAATTCACAAACTCTACCTGTTGGAGACAGTGAACTCAAGGAATGATTTGTTATGATTCACCAGTTTCAACGTCTCTAGTTCTTACAGCAATAATGAGTGATGAGAGGGTCTTTGGGGGTAATACGAAATGAGGCAGTCAAATGAATCCCTCATAAATTTGTTTGCCTAAAATATTCCAAGTTTATCAAATGAGACCTATTCTGTCTTCTATAAAGTTGGTGAGCCTTTGGATCCATAGTTTAATATTGCCCAGACATGCAACCAATGACTAGACAAGAGAGATGGCAGTGCTGAGATAAGAAGTACTAGTAACCTATCCTCCTATTCTTTGATGAAGCTAGAATATGATCTTTCCTTGGGTGAGATGCATATGAATAGGGTTCCTTGGCTTAAGCTGAACTGCTAATTTTAGGCAGGAATTTAGTCATGAGTAATGAGAGGTGGCCCCACTACCTGAATGTCTAATAGCCACCTAATACTGCCAAACTACTTACCAACCCCATCCCAAACATGCTCCCATCATGCTCCTATCAGTACTAAAAAATGGTCAGGGACCAGAAAAATCCGGCACTGACTGACTTGAGGGATTGTCCCTGCTCTGGCACATGAGCACACCTTTTGCTATCACATATTTAGATAATCTTTGGTGGGCACTGGATTCAGTTAAAGTTCATAAATATTCTATGAATATATGCATCTAATTGTAACTGACTGAATTATGGGAAGGTCACCTACAGTAGCCGAGAAGGCAATGGCACCCCACTCCAGTACTCTTGCCTGGAAAATCCCATGGACAGAGGAGCCTGGTAGGCTTCAGTCCATGGGGTCGCTGAGTCAGATACGACTGAGCAACTTCACTTTCACTTTTTACTTTCATGAACTGGAGAAAGAAATGGCAACCCACTCCAGTGTTCTTGCCTCGAGAATCCCAGGGATGGGGGAGCCTGGTGGGCTGCTGTCTATGGGGTCGCACAGAGTCGGATACGACTGAAGTGACTTAGCAGCACCCACAGTAGATCCTCTTGTTATATAACTCACAGCTGTCAAAGAATACTATCAATGATCTCCATGATTATGCCAATAACCTTGCCTTAAAAACTCTACACCCCAGCCATCCAGAGCCATTAGCTTCCTTGGCTGGGCCCACCTCTCTCTTGAGGTTTTTTCAGTTCTCTTTCTTTATTTTCATAAACTCTCTTGCAACAGGTTAAGACATAAGATTTTTCTTTGCATCCTTACCAAGAACCGAGCCCAATGGGAGAGAGAGAGGTTTGTTTTGTTTTGTTTCTTTTTTGGTTTTTAATAAAGAGATGGCAGAAGAGAAGGTGAATCTTGATCTCTGTTTCCACTGATCCATCAAATGGGACAAACTGGGCCTCAGAAGGCATCACTACGAACAAAGCCAGTGGAGGTGACGGAATTCCAGTTGAGCTACTTCACATCCTAACAGATGATGGTGTTAAAGTGCTACACTCAATATGCCAGCAAATTTGGAAAACTCAGCAATGGTCACAGGACTAGAAAAGGTCTGTTTTCATTCCAATCCCAAAGAAGGGCAATGCCAAAGAATGTTCAAACTGCTGCATAATTGCATACATTTCACATGCTAGCGAGGTCATGGTCAAAATCTTCCAAGGTAGGCTTCAACAGTATGTGAACTGAGAACTTCCAGATGTTCAAACTGGATTTAGAAAAAGCAGAGGAACCAGACATCAAATTGCCAACATCCATTGGATCATAGAAAAAGCAAGAGAATTCAAAAAATAATCTAATTCTGGTTCATTGATTTGCTATAACTTTTGACTGTGTGGGTCACAACAAACTATGGAATATTCTTAAAGAGATTGGAATACCAGACCACCTTACATGCCTCCTGAGAAACCAGTACGTAGGACAAGAAGCAACCTTACATAGAACAACAGATTGGTTCCAATTTGGGAAAGGAGTACATCAAGGCTACATATTGTCACCTTGCTTATTTAACATGTATGAAGAGTACATCATGCAAAATGCTGGGCTGGATGAAGTACAAGTTGGAATCAAGATGGTCGGGAGAAATATCAATTACCTCAAATAGGCAGATGAGACCACCCTAATGGCAGAAAGCAAAGAGGAACTAAAGAGTCAGTTGATGAAAGTATAACAGGAGAGTTGAAAAAGCTGGCTTAAAACTCAACATTCAAAAAACTAAGATCATGGCATACAGTCATTTACTTTATGGCAAATAGAGGAGGAAAAGGTGGAAACAGTGACAGATTTTCTTTACTTAGGCTCCAAACTGCAAATGGTGACTACAGCCATGAAACTTAAAGACACCTGCAACTTGGAAGAAAAGCTATGATGAACCTAGACAGCATACTAAAAAGCAGAGACATTACTTTGCCAACAAAGGTCCATATAGTCAAACTATGGTTTCTCCAGTAGTCATGTATGGATGTAAGAGTTGGAGCATAATGACAGATAAGTGTTGAAGAATGGATACTTTCAAACTGTGGTGTTGGAGAAGACTCTTGAGAGTCTCTTGGGCAGCAAGGAGATCAAACCAGTAAATACTAAAGGTGGTCAACCGTGAATATTCATTGGAAGGAGTAGTGCTAAAGCAGAAGCTTCAATACTTTGGCCACCTGATGCAAGAGCTGATTCACTGCAAAAGACCCTAATGCTGAGAAACACTGAAGGCAGGAGAAGGGGATGACAGAGAATGAGATGGTTGGATGGCATCACCAACTGGAAGGACATTAATCTGAGCAAACTCTGGGAGATGGTGAAGGACAAGGAAGCCTGACATGCTGCAATCCATAGGGTCAGAAAGAGTTGGGCACAACTGAGTGACTGAACAACAGCAATAAAGGAAAGTACACAGACACCAAACAGGAGAAACTTGGGTCCTGAGAGGCCAGGTACAGAGAGGACATCTAGAGTGAGTATCAGCTTTAGAAGCAGCAATGACCAACAGAAACAAGGCTATGATCTCACTGAATCCTATGAGGAGAAATCTGTACACTCTCGCCACCTTACAGAATGAGCTGACATCTAGAAGTAGGAAAGTAAAGAGGTATCTGGATGCCCACCCACACCCTAGTACTTTTGAAGCATAAAAGCTGTCAGCACAGATGGCAATATGTAGAAAAGATTTGAGTGGAATTAGAGATTGACATTTTAAAATGATTAAGTATAGAATAATAACGCAAGTGTCTGAAAAATTATGGCATCTGTCCAAGAAAGATTCAAAGAAGAATAGGCCCCAAAAAGGAAAAAAAAAAAAAAAAACAAACTTGCTGATGTTCCATAAGAGTTGGGGGTAATTATTTAAAACAAAACAATATCTTATTTAAATAACAATTGATTGTAACTCTCCTATAAACCGATTACTCCATTCAGTGGTTTATTCAGAGTAACATCACTGTGCTTTATCTTTCTGGATATCAGCAGGGATCATGAATCTTAGTCGTGTAACACTAAAAAATGGCACCAAAATGCATTGTTAAAGTGTGAGACACATACAGAAATAACTATGCTTCACAAGCAAGAGCACTGGATGAATTCAGGAAAAAAATATATTTGTTTCAATGCCTCAAAAGAGCCAAGCACAATTCTGGGTGTAACAATCTTGGAGATGAATGAACAAGGTCACAATGTCCCTGGTTTCGTTAAGTTACACTACGTGCAGTTCAGTCCTTCAGTTATTTCCAACTCTTTGCAACCCCATGGACTGCAGCATGCCAGGCAACCCTCTCTATCACCAACTCCCAGAGCTTGTTCAAACTCATGTCCATCGAGTTGGTGATGCCATCCAACCATCTAAGTCTCTATCATCCCCTTCTCCTTTTGCCTTCAATCTTTCCTAGCATCAGGGTATTTACCAATGAGTCAGTTCTTTGCATTAGGTGCCCAAAGTATTGAAGGATCAGCTTCAGCATCAATTCTTCGAAAGAATATTCAGGACTGATTTCCTTTAGGATGTACTGGTCTGAACTCCTTGTAGTCCAAGGGACTCTTGAGTCTTCTCCAACCCCATACTTCAAAAGCAGGAATTCTTTGGCACTCAGCTTTCTTTATAGTCCAACTTTCACATCCATACATGTTCAGTTCAGTTCAGTCGCTCTCTTGTGTCTGACACTTTGCAACCCCATGAATCANTTTCCATGTCCAATTCTAAGGTTTCTATTTATACCTTAAAAAGGTATAAAACAAAAAGATATAATATATGGCTTCTTTTTCAAATATCTTATAAAATGACACTTTTATCAAGATTATCAACAATTTGGAGAATCTTTTCAAAATGCCCATTCTAAGTATGCTTTATAACATATTGATTAAATTATATAAAAATTTAGGCTCTATGTGAGTGTACATCCCTTCACAAAATCAACAGCACAATCACTTTAATAATATTGTGTGGTAAGTTTTGTGTGTATTGTGTGGCAGGGGTCATGGTTGTTCATAGCAATTCAGCTGTAGTTCTAAATGCAATAGGTATGCAATAAAATGTTTGTTAAGTCTATGACACACATTAATAAAAGCATATCTCACATTGCTGAAAGTGCAATATAACCTGAAAGTTGGGAGGGAAAAAAATAGGGACCTATTGGAAACTGAGTATTTTGTTTCACATAAAAATTTATTTCCTTGTAATGTCTAAGTGACAATCTGAATTTTACTTATCATTTGCTCCTATATACAGCTTTCCACAAAGCCTATAAAGTATTAACTCACCAATTTTTAACAAATACATTTTCAGTGTCCAGCATGGCAACTAGTCAAGATGCTTCACAGTGAGAGAGTTAATAAAGACTGTCCTTGAAAAGGTTTCAACAGCAAACAGCCANTACTTATCATTTGCTCCTATATACAGCTTTCCACAAAGCCTATAAAGTATTAACTCACCAATTTTTAACAAATACATTTTCAGTGTCCAGCATGGCAACTAGTCAAGATGCTTCACAGCGAGAGAGTTAATAAAGACTGTCCTTGAAAAGGTTTCAACAGCAAACAGCCAACACTTACAAAAAAAAAAAAAAACTGCTCTAATAAAATACACACACACACCCTACATTTATTATTGTTTTTTTCTCTTACATATTTCTATATTTTAATAAAAATAATTTCTTCCCCAAAGAGATCAATATGAAATCCTCTATTGAACATTTCTGAAATCATATTACTTAGCACAGATGCTTTAATAAATGACTGAATTTAAAAAATAGGTAACTTGGGAGGAAAACAGTCACACTAGAATTTTTGTTCTGTTTCATTGTAGAAACGTTACACACTAATAACAGGCTTAAAATAACAAGCCTGATGATTTTATTTCTATTTCTCAGCTATATAGATACATTAATTTGTCTATAAGGAAGAAGTCGACCAAGAACATTACACCATACATAAAGGACTAGATAGTAAATATTGTAGGTTACGGGCCATAGAGTTTCTGAAGCAACTACTCAACTTTGCAACTGCACCTTGAAAGCAGTGATAGTCAGTACTTAAATGAATGGATTTTGCTGTGCTCTAAAAGATTTTATTTATAAAAAGGGGCTAGAATGGCAACCAGGTTGTAGAATACTGATACCAGGTACAGAGTGTTACATGATACTGACAAAAGTTCTCACCTTGATCAAACTTTTAGTCAGGCTCTTCAGAACCCTCTGTTCAATCAGGCCTGACCTTGAACTCTTAGCTCTGCTCCCACAGAGTCCAGTTTTAGCAAGCTGCTGCTGCTGCTAAGTTGCTTCAGTCGTGTCCGACTCTGTGCGACCCCATAGACGGCAGCCTACCAGGCTCCCCTGTCCCTGGGATTCTCCAGGTAAAAACACTGGAGTGAGTCGCCATTTCCTTCTCCAATGCATGAAAGTGAAAAGTGAAAGTCAGGTCACCCAGTCGTGTTCGACTCTTTGCGACCCCATGGACTGCAGCCCACCAGGCTCCCCCTCCATAGGATTTTCCAGGCAAGAGTACTGGAGTGGGGTGCCATTGCCTTCTCCGGTTTTAGCAAGAATCTTGCTCAATTAGAGAGAATCTCCCACACTGAATATCTGATCAATTCTCTCATCTCCCGTCATGTGCCAGGTAGTATCTGGTCATCCTGGTAATTTTCCGTCCATTGACCCACACCATGTTCCATGGCTGTAAATCCCCATGTTTAATAGTCGCATTCAGAACTAAGCTCAATTTCTCTCTGCTATTATGAAATTCCATTGCAGTAGTACCTCTGAATAAAGTCTGCCTTATTTATTTATTTATTTATTTTTTAACTACAGAGGAACAGATTAATTCATTATCTGCAACAGGAAGTGAAAGAGGAGAAAATAACCACAGCTCCTAGGGTGACTCCACAGACTCAGCTGCCCTCAAAAAACTCAGTTCTTTTAACAAGTTATCACAAGGATTTTTTCCTTTAATAATGTAAAAAATAACCTAGGATTTTCCTTTGATTTATCAAAATCCATATTTAATACCTAAATGACACCTTATTTTCATGTTTCTCTTTTACTTTTCCTCTTTCAAAAATTATTGTTTCATCACATTTGTAAATTTTCATGAAAATCCTAATTTGCATTCTGCAAAACAACTTTTTTGTTGTTGTTGTTAAAAGTTTGCCTTAGGCTTCATTTTACTGCAACGAGAAATTCTATGGGACTTTGGCCCCCAAATAGACCCCAAAAATGAAAGTGAAGTGAAACTAAGGTACAATTAGAGGCTAAATGTTCACATTCTAAAGAAAGATGGCCTCAGTGGTGAAGGTAACTTCTCTGGAACTTTTAAAATCATTCCTGCTCTCCCTCCCCAATCTTAATCCCTATAAAGTAAAAACTATGGCATTAAATAATCCATTTATTCTTCCTATCAATCAGTGATCTCTACTTTACCATAGACTAAACTGTTTCATGTAATGTAGGCTTCATTTTCCCCTGTGTACTTAGTGCCCTTGATAAATATTTCTCTTTGGGAATCACTACACATTTTTAATATCTTTTCCTGAATATATTTTAATGCCTGCCAGGGCTCTTCCTCTCCTTTATTATTCTTTCTAAATNAAACTGTTTCATGTAATGTAGGCTTTATTTTCCCCTGTGTACTTAGTGCCCTTGATAAATATTTCTCTTTGGGAATCACTACACATTTTTAATATCTTTTCCTGAATATATTTTAATGCCTGCCAGGGCTCTTCCTCTCCTTTATTATTCTTTCTAAATAATCTCTATACAATTCCACTTACTGTTTTGAAATGGGAAACTGAGTGCTGTTTGTGGAGCTGAAGAATGAACTTTGCAAACAAGCAAACATTCACACAGGCAGAGTTTATTTTAATGGTGAAAGATACAAAGCTCCCAGCATAGACACTCAGAGAGAGTCAAGTGACCCCCAAAAGGCAAGGATTACATAGTTTTATATCTTTACTAGTATTTATCTGTACAGTCTTGGTTGGCTTGTGACTTTAATATATGTCATTTTTGATCAATCAATTTGAAGATTATAGTACCTATTTGACATTTTTATGGTTTTTATCCCCAGTTTCTAAGCTTTTTTAGACCTTGAATCATCAGCCCATGATCCTTTTCCCTGAACCCAGGCAACTGTTTAAGGACCAGATGCATGTTTAAGAGTTAATAGTCCCTCTGGCATACTTGATAAGCTGGACAGTAGTTAATGCTTGTCCCTTCTGGGTCTGAAAGCTTTATGACTTACCAGACCAAGGAGGTATTCCTCTGAATGCCTGGAAATTGTAATAAAGAGTTTAGCTTTAGGTTAAAGAAATGAGATGCTTACCTGAGAAGAAAAAAATTGAAATTAAAAAAGGAACTGAGGTCTCAGATTCCTATACTGCCTAGAAATTTCTGTCTCAATTTCATATAACATTTATAATCATTTTTGCTGAGTTCACAGTGGCAAAAGAATAAGAATTTTGAGAGTATTTGTTTATAATTCTAAATTAACATTTATATCTTACAAATAGTTAAACATCTCAAGCAAGACTACAGTATGTATATAGAATTATTCTACTCTTCCTTATACCACTCAAAACAAATTTGTAATTCATTGTATTACACAGAGTATCCTCTTGTCAATTTTTAACAAATTAAAGTAAAAATACATAATTCAGCACTAAACTAATAATGTGTTAAGACCAGATAACTTTACTGAGTCAAAAATGGGTTATCTAAGGAAATACATTATTATAACATTTCATCTATATCTATACAAAGAAATTTGGTGATCACCTCAATAGATGCCAGAGGACTTTTGAAAAAAAAGTTAGTAATCATTGTGAATAAAAGTATTTACCTAATTAATGCATCCCATTTATTGAATAGGATAATTTTTTAATTTATATAAGTACAGTATTTTATATGCATGGAAAACTAATTCACATTTAGCAATCTATAACACACAGGTAGAATTAGCCTTTAAATAGCATATGCTCTTAGTCATAATGCAATTTAGAAAAGCTCTCACATAAGCCATACTTACTGCCATTTCAAAATTTTACCAATTAAAGATTTTCTGATTAATTTTATTTTTAATATCTAATTGATTACTATAGAGAAGAAGAATATAATTTTTCACCATGGTGGGGTGAAAAGTAAACCATTTTGAATAGTATTACTTAAGTTTAAAACAAGAATAGAAATAAAACAAAGAAATAAGGATATAAGGCATTTTAAGATAAAACAAAAACAAAAAAATATTGATACCATTTAAAGAATTCTATCCAAGTCAACAATTGTTTATCTCTGTCCAAAAGAACAGGGCATGCATCTTTCAAGAGGTTTTCATGACTTTTTATAGCAGTCACTTTTGATACTCTCAAATAATGAGAATAAATCATGCCTTTTCCTTGTCCACTGCTCAAGATAAAGCAGAGCTTGTTTTTATGCTCCCAAAGTTCCCATCAATTTTTGTACTGCATTCTACTTTATATGTTGATAGTCCTTGTATAGAGCAACTGGCAGCTGGAAAACTCTATCCCTTTAAATTTATCACCGTTCTACAGTTCCCTGCAAAACAGAGACTACCATCTTCAGTAATAACTATATGCTTTCTTATTATAAGTTAGTCTAAAAACAAATAGTTTAGCCTAATCTCAGAATGAAAATATTAGTAACTAGTTATACAGAAAAATGATGGAGAAATAACTGTACATTAAAATTTTTCATTGTACAATATTATATGCCAAAAGGGAAAAATTCAAGTACAAAAAGGAGATCTATTTACTTAAAAGGCCACATGCATGATCGAGGACACCAGTAATTTGTTTAATTCTTATTATAGGTCTTATTGTGTCTCAGTCTCTGTGGGGTCTATCTCAGTGTCTGTTGGGGTCTCTGTGTCCTGGTGCACGCAAGGTTTCTCTGAGCCCTCTGAGCATTTCTGGCAGGTATGGGGTTTGATTTTAAATGTACCAAGGGAACATTTCATGCAAAAATGGGCACAATAAAGGACAGAAATGGTATGGACCTAACAGAGGCAGAAGATATTAAGAAGAAGTGACAAGAATATANGCGCTTAGTGAGCCGGCGGCTCGCGGCCGCCTGCGCTTAGTGAGCCGGCGGCTCGCGGCCGCCTGCGCTTAGTGAGCCGGCGGCTCGCGGCCGCCTGCGCTTAGTGAGCCGGCGGCTCGCGGCCGCCTGCGCTTCCAAATATGACAATTTCAATTATGAACCTATGAAACAAGATAAAAAGTTATGAAAAATAGAGATATTGGAGTCAACTACAAAATACTACCTATAATGCAGAGTAATCTGAATTATTGTGCTTGGTTTTAAATTTTAGCATATCTGCTTAAATATAATGTTTATGTCTATTCAAACTTTATTGAAACACTGATGATCCTACATGCAGGGCAGCAAATGAGACACAGATGTAAAAAATAGACTATGACTCAATGGGAGAAGGCAAGGGTGGGATGATTTGAGAAAATAGCACTGAAACATGCATTACTATATGTAAAACAGATGACCAGCACAAGTTCCGTGCATGAAGCAGGGCACCCAAAGCCGGTGCTCTGGGACAACCTGGAGGGATAGGGTGGAGAGGGAGGTGAGAGGGGTGCTCAGGAAGGGAGGACACATGTATTCCGGTGGCTAATTCATGTAGACATATGACAAAAAACACCACAATATTGCAAGGTAATTATCCTCNCACAAGTTCCGTGCATGAAGCAGGGCACCCAAAGCCGGTGCTCTGGGACAACCTGGAGGGATAGGGTGGAGAGGGAGGTGAGAGGGGTGCTCAGGAAGGGAGGACACATGTATTCCGGTGGCTAATTCATGTAGACATATGACAAAAAACACCACAATATTGCAAGGTAATTATCCTCCAAGTAAAATTAAGTAATTAATTTTTTTAAAAGTGCTTCTTTCTTTAGTTCTTCTAGAATTTGGATTTAGATAGATCTTAACAACTTTCCAGAGAAAGGAATCACAGTTTGAAACACTTAATAGTATAACTTTTAGGATAAAATGTATGCTTGTGGGCTAAGTTGCTTCAGTTGTGTCTGACTCGTTGTGACCCTATGGACTGTAGCACACCAGGCTCCTCTGTACCTTTGTTACATAGTAGGCCAAGAGTTCTCAAATGTATTTAAGTAAGTAATGATTATTCCTAAAACCTCACTGAAATTTTTCCTGTTTATTATCTCTAACAACCAAGTTCCAGATAAATCTATATTTTCCCATCCTTCTCAGCAGCATGTAGACACTGTTCTAATAGTGTCTACTGTTAGACACTATTAGACTCCATGTCAGACTCCACAAAACAAACAGAGCAAAAAGGGCCTAATTAATGATGAGTAACTAGGGCCTCCTCTGCACTGTGTGGCAGGCAGGAAAAGTTAAAGCATCATAGTAAAAGCACGGGTGCTTTGAATGAGGAAATGAAAGGAAGGGGAAGAGGGGAGGGAGGGACTGAGGCGGGGGTGGGGGGGAAACACATAAAGACCAGACTGAGAATTATCAAGGCTTTGGTTATAAATCTGGTAATACTTACTGAGTCCCCCCAGGGAATAAAATTCTATTCTCTGTACTTTAGAATCATGATTCATAAAATGAGGGATACCTGTATTTTCAATGGCTTTCCATATATAAAATACCACAACCCTTTGTGAAAAAAAAGTTTCCTGTCTGACAGAAATAAGAAGAAACAGCATGTTGTCAGTATACCAACGACTTTTACCTTTAACTGTTCAGTACAACCTGGTTCTATTAATCATTGACATCAATAAATTTCTTACTCTTTATTACAGAAATGATTTTAAATATATCTCTTTTATCTGACAGGCCTGGTAAAACAGGCACATAAATAATTAGTACAAATTATAGCACAGATGACAGAGATATTAACTTTGTGAAGATCCAGATATATGACATCTGTGCTAGACCTTGAAAGATAAATAAAAATCCACCACAGAAAAAGAAGAAAGGGATGCAAGCAGCTAGATAAAATATGAAAAACAGCGAGAGACAGGGAAAATACATAGATTATTCAAAAGTAACAAAAACAGAACAGGAGACAGAACTTGCCAAAGTCAGAAAATAACAGGATATGGCCCAATTGTGAAGCCCCTTGAAAGGCATGATGACCAACTACTTTCAAAGAAAGTGAAAGTGACAGTGACAGTGAAGTCGCTCAGTCGTGCCCAACTCTTTGCGACGCCATGGACTGTAGCCTACCAGGCTCCTCTGTCCATGGGATTTTCCAGGCAAGAGTTCTGGAGTGGATTGCCATTTCCTTCTCCAACTTTCAATGAAAGAGAGAGAAAAAACATAGAATATTTTCCTAAAATGAAACATATAAAACTGCTATCAGGATTTACACAATAAGTGACTTTATGGCATCCTAGATGAAGCATCAGACACGTGAATGAAGCTGTTTTAAATGTGTGGCCTTCTTAAATTACAGTGAACCAGTGACTGCTACATCCCCTGCTTTTAGGAACATGAGAATGTTTTACAATTTTTTTATTTCTGGCCCATGTATGTTGTATACATGAGGAACAATGGCATCTTGTTTAATTTTTAGTTCTCCAGATCAAGGAGAGCTTTAGCTGGGAAGCTTCATTCACATCCATAAGTGATTTCAATAAAGCTCTTCTGGAGTTCAACACAATGTCTTAATGGAATAGATCTTTGGGAGGATGTGGGCCTTTGAGCATGAAAGAGGGGCATTAGTCATGAAAATTAAGAGAGAAGACTGTGATATACTCTTACACTTGCAGCTTCCTATAAACATACTTCCAGGTATTCAGCCCTTTTGCAGTCCCCTTGTAAACTCACCTTATACTTAGTCATATGAAAAACTCCTTCTTCAGTCAATCACTATACTCTAAAAATTTTTGAGTCAAATTCTTTAATGACATGAGGCCATATAGACAGAGGCCCTGGAATATAAGGGATCATCTTAGACATTCCAATCCCTGTCACACTCCCAGCTGAATTCAGCTACATGAGTGACTTCTGTTTATAATAAGCAAAAGAATTACCCATATATGAGACCTCAGAAATCATAAATCACTGTGGCTTTAAGTTATAAATTTTGGGCTATTTTACCTCAACAGCAATAGATCACTGAAACATACAACTCTATATTTATCTCTACTACAAATCAAAATTATTAACAGATCATCATACATTTAAAAATGTTAATAGCTAAGATAATGTTCTAACACAAGAAGCCAGGACAAAAGAAAATGATATCGAAATATTGTTCTTTCTTTTCCCATTATATATACATAAGCATATGTTCACATTATTATCTGGTCTGTGCTTTATTCATGTATATTCCAATATTCATGTATATTCCAAAAAAAAACCTTAAATAATTTACCATCGAGAGTTATACTTTATTCATTAAGGTTATAGATAATTCTGAGATTTGGCTATGAGATAAGTTGTTTGTAGAGAGCAATGGAATCAATAAAAAATTATTATCAGAGGCTAGAAAGGGGTAATATGAAGCATCAAGAACACAAATAAATACTTTAAAATGGAAACTGGTGGTAGCATAACATTACTTCTCTAAAACTGAGGTCCCAACATCAATTTTGTACTTGTAAATAGCAATTAATTGTATTCAGTTGAAACCAGGTACATGTATTTTCATGTAATAGTTTTTCATATACTTTATCATTGATTACAACCATTAATTTATTTATGAACAAGGAAGTTAGTAAACAACAGATTTAGAACCCAATCATAATATTCCAATTTCTTCCATTGCTACAAGATGATGAGCATTTGTACTGTACCCAGCATTTGTACTGTACTCATTTCTGCATCAAATAAAATACAATAAAGATTGTAAGCCATAAAAATGAATGAGTCAAGCAATAGCTCTAAATAAGCCAATAATTATCACTCATCCAAAATCATCTTTGTTCAAAAGTGAAGGAATTTTAAAGCAAGCAAGATTGAAATTTCATAGAGCAAACATATTAAGCAAAAAACATCTAGTCATCAATAACTGTCAATACTTTTAATTATGTGATCAACACCATAAAGTATACTTAATAATAATCATTTAAATCCATAATTATTCTTTAAATAATTTAAAAATTTATTATTTTTACCACTACTCAGCTTCTACCTAAGACAAAGTATGATAACCTTACATGGTTAGTATATGCAATATGTTTTTATCCTTGGCTATTATTGCCTTCTTAATCTCATTAAAAAATGACCCATACATGTGAATTTTTCTTTAGTGCATTTTCCAATGTAAAATTTTTTTTATAGTGCCTCTTAAAAGATTCATTTCCAACCAATTTTTGTTTCATTCTAAATCCTTGCTATATATGAAAAAAATTGAATTAATTATACATAAAGCTTCAATGAAATATATTTTAATGTTTAGATAGTGAAGAAAAGTTGGCTTATACTTTATAAAAATACACTACAGGCTTTGCATAAAAACAGAATTTTCAAATGACCTAACATAGTCATATGTTGATGGCTTTAGTGAACTTTTCAGCATTCAAGAACTCAAGTGTTTTATAAATAGATAAAACATTAAAAAATTCACATATGTCCCTATATAGAAACAAGTATTTTTCTTATTTATTTTCACCCTTTTTAATGGGTAGGAACATAACATCACCAAAAAAGTCAGAAAATTCAATATGATTGATTCTACAGAAAACAAAACAAAAAAATTCTTAAATAATTTACCATCGAGAGGAAAAATATCTTCTATGCTATTATTTACCAAACATTACTTTCATTTCTTTATTTGTATTTTGATTATGAGTCCTAAATCCAAATGTAATGGATATGATTTATCTTTATCAGGCATTATGCACAAAATTTTAAGTATATATATATTTATTAGATTAATAAGCCTTCATAAACTGATTCACACAAAAAACTTTTCATGTTTAAAATTACAAATATGTCATTATCATAAAACATGAAAGGTATGGTTTTAAACTTAATCAGCATTTCAGTGTGTTAATACTTCCTGACAATTAGATTTTGCACAAATAGTGCTATCTAAACAAATAAAAAATAATGTGTTATATGGTAGGAAATTATATTTAATAGTAGCAAAAGATAAATTAAGCTCTGATACACTCAGTACTCAATCACAAAACATATAACATTCTTATAAACAGTCTTGTATGTTGTAAAATACATAATTATTCATATGTATACATATGAATTCCTCGTTTATTTAAATATAATTTCAGCTTATCTGGATACTACAATTATTACAGCTCAACAGGAAAGAATTTTTTTTCGAACTGTCATTTTCTCTATGAACCACCAAAACATGAAAGTTAAGCAAATGCCTGCTTTGAATTCCTTTTGCTTTCTGTTATGCTATTGATGTTGTTTTCCTTTACAAAAATCAAGTGAATATAGCAATTCATACAGCAACTACTCTACTGAAGGCAGAATGGAAGAACATTTGTCATGGTATATAACTTATTTAACATTTTCATACACTATTCCTAGGTGGGAAAAAAAATCAGAAATTATCTTACAGTTAATATGAGTTCATTTCTTACACAATTAATTCTTCCAGGAATAATAATCCAAAATGTATTAACTGAAAATAAATATATTTATGGTGAAAAAAGCCATCATTTGAATGCATGAATAATTATTTAAATGTGTTTTTCTTACCATGGCAAGAACCTTCAATTTCTTCATATCCTGTACTGCAGATACATCTTCCAAGAGGAACCAGCCAATCTCCATCAGCTCCACAATAGAGCTTAGGAGTGTCACGCTCTTCTGCACTCTTCACACAGGAGCCCCTTACTTCAACCAAGGAGGAAGAATCAACCCTTGGGATAGTGTCTGGAAACATGGCCAAGTTACGAACAGTAAAGGGGCATTTTTTGTAGAAAACACGGACGGAAACTAGGGCAATGCATGCCCCTATGTCTTGAAAAGCCAGATAAAATCCTTTCCTTTCTATAGGCCCCAGCTCGCGAATCTCAGTGTTGAGTTTGAGGATGCGATCACCCAAATCCATCTGGGTAAAACTTTCATCAGCAGCAATTGTGTCAATCTTTGTATACTGGCTTGGCTTGAATTTAATTCCATGGGACTCATCTGATTCCACATAATATAGATTAAACGTTTCTTTGCAAGTCCCCAAGACCCATGGGATGCTGTTACAATCCCTCAGTGTAAACTTCATTTCCACATAAATTTTCTGAGCTGCATCACGAGAGATCCAGTTTGTACGAAGCCAGTTGTTTTGGTTTGGCTCCATCACATTGCATACCTGGTATGTGTGAATGGGCCTGTTGTGTTCATCCATTTCAGTGATGGCATCCCACTGCAAAAAAGAAAAAAAGAAATGATTATGAAACCACAGTGGTTACGCATCTATAATTCCCTCCAAAATTTTCTGTCTTACTGAAAGAAAAAAGAATAAAAAGGACACAAGTGAAGTAAGGCAGCAGTGGTACAGGATTTTAACGAGGAGCCTTTCATTTCAGAATGGGTTCTGAGCATACCAGCTGTCCTGGTATGAACCTTACCTTCTCACATGTTAGTTGCAACATCAAGGGACACTTATTCATCCTCTACTTCCCTGGTGGCTCAGATAGTAAAGAATCTGCCTGTAATGCAGGAGATCCTAGTTTGAATCCTGGGTTGGAAAGATCCCCTGAAGAAGGGAATGGCCACCCACTCTAGTATTCTTGACCAGAGAATTTCCATGGACAGAGGAGCATGGNGGGACACTTATTCATCCTCTACTTCCCTGGTGGCTCAGATAGTAAAGAATCTGCCTGTAATGCAGGAGATCCTAGTTTGAATCCTGGGTTGGAAAGATCCCCTGAAGAAGGGAATGGCCACCCACTCTAGTATTCTTGACCAGAGAATTTCCATGGACAGAGGAGCATGGTGGGCTACAGTTCATGGGGTCACAAAGAGTCAGACGTGATTGAGTTAGTGACTAACATTTTCATTTTCACTTTTCTCAACTATAAAGTGAAACTTATCATATAGTACCTGTTTCATAGGTTTGTTGTGAAGTACAAATTAATATATGTCAAGTACTTCAAATGTTTTCTAGTACTCTATGCTCAGTTGTTCACTCATATCCTACTCTTTGCGACCTCCTGGACTGTAGCCCACCAGGCTCCTCTGTACGTGGGATATTTCAGACAAGANGTCTTACTGAAAGAAAAAAGAATAAAAAGGACACAAGTGAAGTAAGGCAGCAGTGGTACAGGATTTTAACAAGGAGCCTTTCATTTCAGAATGGGTTCTGAGCGTACCAGCTGTCCTGGTATGAACCTTACCTTCTCACATGTTAGTTGCAACATCAAGGGACACTTATTTATCCTCTACTTCCCTGGTGGCTCAGATAGTAAAGAATCTGCCTGTAATGCAGGAGATCCTAGTTTGAATTCTGGGTTGGAAAGATCCCCTGAAGAAGGGAATGGCCACCCACTCTAGTATTCTTGACCAGAGAATTTCCATGGACAGAGGAGCATGGCGGGCTACAGTTCATGGGGTCACGAAGAGTCAGACGTGACTGAGTTAGTGACTAACATTTTCATTTTCACTTTTCTCCTCAACTATAAAGTGAAACTTATCATATAGTACCTGTTTCATAGGTTTGTTGTGAAGTACAAATTAATTAATATATGTCNATGGCGGGCTACAGTTCATGGGGTCACGAAGAGTCAGACGTGACTGAGTTAGTGACTAACATTTTCATTTTCACTTTTCTCCTCAACTATAAAGTGAAACTTATCATATAGTACCTGTTTCATAGGTTTGTTGTGAAGTACAAATTAATTAATATATGTCAAGTACTTTAAATGTTTTCTAGTACTCTATGCTCAGTTGTTCACTCATACCCTACTCTTTGCGACCTCCTGGACTGTAGCCCACCAGGCTCCTCTGTACGTGGGATATTTCAGACAAGAATACTGAAGTGGGTAACCATTTCCTTCTCCACTAGTACTCTATAACCAACCTAAAATAGCATCTACTATGTGATCAAGTAACTAGACCGATGATAAATGCACTCCAGTTAACCATTTGTCTTCATATCCAATTTGCCACAAATTGAAGTATATTTTTCAGTATTCAGTTGAATATATACATGTCTATTTTGATAGAAAATGTGTACATAGACTTCCCAGGTAGCGCTAGTGATAAAGAACTCGACTGTCAATGCAGGAGACAAAAGAGACATGGGCTCAATCCTCAGGTCGGGAAGATACCCTGGAGAAGGAAATGGCAACCCACTCCATTATCATTGCCTGGAGAATCCCATGGACAGAGGAGCCTCGTGGGCTATAGTCCATAGAGTCGCAAAGAGTCGGACATGACTGAAGTGACTTAGTAGCAGCAGCAGCATATATAGATAAGACATATTTATTCAAGAAATACTTAAGTATTACTCTGAATACTAGGATTGCAGTAGTGAACAAGCTGAATAAAAGCTCCCTTCCTTCAAGGATCTTATTTAGAGTGGGGAGAGGCAATAAAAATTGTAAATTACTCAACTGAACAATATGGTAGAAAGTACAATGGAAAAAAAATAAGACAGAGAGATGGGGGGAGAGGCTTGCAATTACAGTGTGGTCAGAGGAGGCCTTCCTGAGGTTCTGACATTTAAGTAACATCTCAGAGGTAAGATAGTGAAGAGGAAATAGTAAGTACCCGTCCTTGAGGTAGGAGTGTATAGATATGTCTTAGGAACAGTGTGAATGGCACTTAACAGAGAGGCAAACATTACAAAAAAGCCTTTGTAAGAATTGGAAACACCTTGGTTTCTCCTCTGAGCTAGATCACTGAATTATCTTCACTTCTGTGTTTATATACAAGAATTCTGCCACTTACATGAATAGAAAAATCTTGTTTATCCTTTTTTTTTAAGTTTCAGTAAAAATATTTGAGCACATTGAAAGTAATTGACATTGTCATTATTTATAAATCTAATATCACATACTTTTATATTACAATTTAGATTATAAGTATATTTTGTTTAATGAAACTTAAAACAAATTTCAATAAACAAAAACACATTTTGGTAACCTTATGTTCTTTTTGGGAAAACATACCAGTCATCATATTTCTCATTTTTATTAAGGTACAATGGAAATGATAAGCTGTTTTCTATAGTGAATAAGTATTCTACTCTAGATACCATACGTCAATGCTTTATAATAAGATTGTTTAACTCATCTAGTTTGTAGCTTCTTATTTTAGTTGGATGTAGAGAGTTATTTAACCAAGACTGGTGGAATTTAAATTAGTATAGTTTCTAACAGAATAGCCACTTTTCTCAGTCTACTGGATTGTTACATCATATAATTTCCACTTTAAAATTCCACAAATAAACAATTTCACTTTATCAACTCTGTGAACTTAAAAACAATTCTGTATCTAAAATTTCATTTGTAATTTTGCTTGCTTGAAATTCAAAAGGTATTTTCCAGAAACAATGAGTTCCTTTAGAAGCGTGAATATAATTTTTGCAAAATACACCCATGGCTTATCAATGGTGATCCAATATCTCAAAGAGGCACATGAAATTATCTATCTAAGTGTCTTTCATCCTAGCATATTACAGGTGTTATATGACTCTTATACTTAAATTTAAAGAGAAACCAGCACTATTAAAGCTCATTCAGTATGGTAAGATAACCATTAAGAATATAAATAGACAAGATACAAATAATAAAACCTGAGGAAAAACTATCAAAATAAGTGTTTGAAATTCTATGCATTCTACCCATTGAGGAGCTTCTGAAGTACTCATTCAGTGATCATTCTTGTTTTAGATAAATCTCTAATCAAAATTGATTTTGTTTCACAGGGAATGTATGTAATTTGGCACAGTGGTAAAGAATCTTCCTGCCAATGCAGGAGGCACAAGAGACACAGGTTCAATCCCTGGGTGGGGAAGATCCCCTGGAGCAGGAAATGGCAACCCGCNTCATTCAGTGATCATTCTTGTTTTAGATAAATCTCTAATCAAAATTGATTTTGTTTCACAGGGAATGTATATAATTTGGCACAGTGGTAAAGAATCTTCCTGCCAATGCAGGAGGCACAAGAGACACAGGTTCAGTCCCTGGGTGGGGAAGATCTCCTGGAGCAGGAAATGGCAACCCGCACCAGTATTTCTGCATGGAGAATTCCAGTCATGGGGTTGCAACCAGTCAGAAATGACTGAGCACAAAGCACACACACTGCATCACCCACTCTAAAAGTATAGAGATCTNGCACAAGAGACACAGGTTCAGTCCCTGGGTGGGGAAGATCTCCTGGAGCAGGAAATGGCAACCCGCACCAGTATTTCTGCATGGAGAATTCCAGTCATGGGGTTGCAACCAGTCAGAAATGACTGAGCACAAAGCACACACACTGCATCACCCACTCTAAAAGTATAGAGATCTACAGCCAATAATTTCTGTTTGAATAACTACAGTTTAACAACTTCAGACTATACCCCTTCCTATTAATAAAAAGTATTAACCATGCTCTCAGTCAATTCTCCTAAAATAGGAGACTAACTAAAATGTGAAAAACTATATCTGTAACAAAAAATTCTGAAATCATCAGGCTTCCCAGGAGGTGCCAGTGGTAAAGAACCTGCCTACCAATGCAGGAGATGTAAGAGATGAGGATGAGATCTCTGGTTCAGGAAGATCCCTTGGAAAAGGGCATGGCAACCCACCCCAGTATTCATGCCTGGACAGTCCCATAGACAGAGAGCCTGGTGGGCCATAGTCCAAAGGATCATAAAGAGAAAACATTCTGAAATTATCACATATCTTTATTTCAAAATACGTTGGGTTTGGAAAAAACGTTTAGATGGAAAGAAAGCTCAGGAATTAGAAGCATAAGACATTCATACACTGAATCAGAACTAATCTGAACCAGGAGATAAGGAAATAGCAAAATACATGTGAACAATGAGAAATGTGGTTCTTTTCAAAGCATTGATGATGATGCTTAACAAAATGGGACATAATTTTCTATGATAAATTTATGATGTCTGAGAAACAACAGTGAATCTTCTCTTTAATTAAAGAAAAAGAAATCAATTAAAAAGAAAGAAAAAGAGATTAGAATGAGATTCAGTTATCAAAACAGCCAAAACAGATCAACTGCTAAATTTCTTCTTACACAAGAATATTGAAAGTGATTTAAATTATATTTTTGAATTTTAATATGATCAAAATAAGAACATGAATAAACTCAAGACTGGTATAAGATCTAAAGTGCTAAAAAATTCATAAAAATATATTATCATTGGTATATATATATAAATGGTATCATACTCAAATCACAATGTATCTTTGGAAATACTGTATTACAAAAAGTGATGTTTCTATTTAGTTATATAACTGTCAGTTATAATTTCCAAGTATTAAAATAAATAGGGCCTCTAAAAGTATAAGAACCAAGGAAAGAATAGTGGTATGAGGGCTCACATATCAAATATCTAACTATTTTAAAATGATAATTCACTCTTCAAATAAGATCAAGCTGTAAGCATGCTTGACTTGCCTACTTTAGAAAAATACTGGAAGGTTAGGTTTAAATTTAAAATATTTAGACTTCTCAGAATTTCAGGCTAGCATGTGGAAGTCCATCCAGAGCCAACTCCTAGGTTTAGTCAACCCATTTCTATTACCTTATCTAACTCCAGGTAAATCCCATATCATGAAGGGCTTCATGGAAGTACATATATGAGTTATAATACTACTGTAAATTAACTCTACTTCAATTAATAAGAAGGTTAAAAAAATCCCAATTTGGAGCAAAATGCATTGTAATTACTCTTTAATATAAAAGAGTTAAATATATTTTAAAAACTTTTATGTTCTGTTCATTATTGGGTAGTTAATGTAAACATATGCCTCAACACTCTTCTGCCACATAAAGTTCTCCTATGTTAATAAATTCAGTTCAGTTCAGTCACTCAGTCGTATCCAAGTATTTGTAACCCCATGGACTGCAGCATGCCAGGCCTCCCTGTTCACTCCCAGAGCTTACCCAAACTCATGACCATTGACTCAGTGATGCCATTCAACCATCTCATCTTCTGTCATCCCCTTCTCCTCCTGCCTTCAATCTTTCCCAGCATCAGGGTCTTTTCAAAAGTCAGTTCTTCGCATCAGGTGGTCAAAGTATTGGAGTTTCAGCTTCAGCATCAGTTCTTCCAATGAATATTCAGGATGGTTTCCTTTAGGATGGACTGGTTGGATCTTTTTGCAGTTCAAGGGACTCTCCAGAGTCTTCTTGAACACCACAGTTCAAAAGCATCAGTTATTCAATGCTCAGCTTTCGTTACAGTCCAACTCTTACATCCATACATGATTACTGGAAAAACCATGGCTTTGACTAGATGGACATTTGTCAGAAAAGTAATGTCTCTGCTTTTTAATATGCTGTCTAAGTTTGTTATAGCTTTTCTTCCAAGGAGCAAGCATCTTTTAATTTCACGGCTGCACTCACCATGTGCAGTGATTTTGGAGCCCCCTCCCCCAAATAAAGTCTGTCACTGTTTCCATTGTTTCCCTATCTATTTGCAAAGAAGTGATGGGACAGGATGCCATGATCTTAGTTTTCTGAATGTTGAGTTTTAAGCCAACTTTTTCACTCTCCTCTTTCATTTTCATCAAGTGGCTCTTTAGTTCTTCTTCTCTTTATGCCATAAGGGCGGTGTATATCTGCATAGCAGAAGTTATTGATATTTCTCCCAGCAATCTTGATTCCAGTTTGTGCTTCAGCCAGCCTGGCACGTCACATGATGTACTCTGCATATAAGTGAAATAAGCCGGGTGACAATAGACAGCCTTGATATACTCTTCTTCCAATTTGGAGCCAGCCTATTGTTCCATGTCTGATTCTAACTGTTGCTTCTTTACATCCATAAAGATCTCTAAGGAGGCAAGTAAGGTGGTCTGGTATTCCAATCTCTTGAAGAATTTTCCAGTTTTTTGTGATACACACAGTCAAAGGCTTTGGCATAGTCAATAAAGCAGAAATAGATGTTTTTCTGGAATTCTCTTGCTTTTTCGATGATCCAGCAGATATTGACAATTTGATGTCTGGTTCCTTTGCCTTTTCTAATTACAGCTTGAATTTCTGGAAGTTCATGGTTCATGTACTGTTGTGGCCTGGACTGGAGAATTCTGAGCATTATTTTGCTAGTGTATGAGATGAGTGCAATTGTGTGGTAGTTTGAGCATTCTTTGGCATTGCCTTTGACCTGCTTCATTTTGTACTTCAAGCCAAATTTGCCTGTTACTCCAGATATCTCTTGACTTCCTACTTTTGCATTCCAGTCCCCTATAATGAAAAGGACATCTTTTTTGGGTGTTAGTTCTAGAAGGTCTTGTACGTCTTCATAGAACCGTTCAACTTCATCTTCTTCAGCATTACTGGTTGTGGCATAGGCTTGGATTACTGTGATATTGAATGGTTTGCCTTGGAAACAAACAGAGATCATTCTATCATTTTTGAGATTGCATCCAAGTATTGCATTTCAGACGCTTTTGCTGACTATGATGGCTACTCCATTTCTTCTAAGGGATTGTTGCCCACAGTAATAGATACAATTTTCATCTGAGTTAAATTCACCCATTCCATTCGATTTTAGTTTGCTGATTCCTAAAATGTTGATGTTTACTCTTGCCATCTCCTGTTTGACCACTTCCAACTTGCCTTGATTCATAGACCTAACATTCCAGGTTCCTATGCAATATTGCTCTTTATAGCATTGGACTTAAATCCCATCACCAGACATATGCACAGCTGGGTGTTGTTTTTGCTTTGGCTCTGTCTCTTCACTCTTTCTGGAGTTATGAATCCACTGATTTCCAGTAGCATACAAACCTGGGAAGTTCATCTTTCAGTGTTCTATCTTTTTGCCTTTTCGTGCTATTCATGGGGTTCTCAAGGCAAGAATACCAAAATGGTTTGCCATTCCCTTCTCCAGTGGACCACGTTTTGTCAGAACTTTCCACCATGACCCATCCATCTTGGGTGGCCCTAGATGGCATCACTCATAGTTTCATTGAGTTAGACAAGGCTGTGATCAACTTGGTTAGTTTTCTGTGATTGTGGTTTTCAGTCTGCCTGCCCTCTGCTGGAGAAGGATAAGAGGCTAATGGAAGCTTCCTGATGGGACAGACTGACTGAAGGGGAAACTGAGCCTTATTCTGATGGGTAGGACCATGCTCAGTAAATCTTTAATCCAATTTTCTGTTTATGGGCAGGGCTGTGTTCCCTCTCTGTTATTTGACCTGAGGCCAAACTATGGTGGAGGTAATGAAGATAATGGTGGCCTCCTTCAAAAGGTGCCATGCAAGCACTGCTACACTCAGTGAACCAAACCCTGCAGCAGGCCACCACCAACCCATGCCTCTGTCGGAGACTGCTAGACACTCACGGGCAAGTCGAGGTTAGTCACTTGTGGTGTCACTGGTCCTTTCTTCTGGGTCCTGCTGCACACAAAGTTTTGTCTGTACCCTCCAAGAGTCTGTTTCCCAGTCCAGTGTGAATTCTGGCGGCTCTATGGTAGGGTTGATGGTGACATCCTCCACGAGGGCTTATGCCATACCTGGGTCTACTGCACCCAGAGCCCCTGACCCTGAAGAACACAGTTTTGGCTCATTTCTCTGTGGGGTCTCTGGGTCCTGATGCACTAGGTTTGTTTGAGTCCTCTGAGCATCTCTGTTGGATATAGGGTTTGATTCTCAATGTGATTTCACCCCTTCTACCATCTTGCTGGAGCTTCTCCTTTGCCTTTGGATGTGAGGTATCTTTTTTTGGGATCCAACATTCTCCTGTTGATGGTTGTTCAGCAGTGAGTTATAATTTTGGAGTTCTCATAGGAGAAGATGAGCACACTTCCTTCTACTTTGCATTCTTGGAGTCAGTTTATAGTATATATTAAATTCCATAACATGAATGATGAAATTAGATACAAGAACTGCTTGCTCTTACTGGACTTATAATATTTTAAACACTAATCTATATGCATATAATTTTTGGCAGCACAGTCCTATACTACTTATATTTAGTGAGTAAATGTTTGTGTCCCTATTTAAAAGAAAAACAAACATACATGTACTTATTCTCCAGCTGTGAAACATTTTGGAGTACAAGTTTTGGTTAAACAAGAATCAGTTGTAAACCAAAGTGTTCATTCTTTCATAAACTTCAAGGGCACCTTGGATTCCTGAGGGTAACTATTTGTATCCTAAATTTATACTGTCAAAGCTTTCCCACAAATGTTAACATATTTGGTCCTCATCAAACTGATAAAGTGAGACTGATACTTTCATGTTCATGTTACTGATACAGGATTCAATACCTAGGAATTGCATGGGCCATTGACTGGAACCAGGCCCTCTAACTTTATTTTCTGCCTTTCATGATGTTTTGCTGGTGTATTATTGGCCTCTCCCAGGGCTAGCCAGTTTTTAGAGACAGCAAAATGCTCTGGGCCTGGAGCATATCTTTCATATGCAAATCAACCAAACTTGAGTCTATAGGTCCAATTACCTTCTTATTTAACCCTCACACACCAAGCCAGTATTTCTTCTATCTTAAATCATCCCAGGATCAGGTACCAGGTCACTAGAGACCACTCTCTAACCCAAAGCCTGTAGGAAACTAGCCAGTCCTTAATTACTTACTCTGTTCTACCTTGCATTTCCCACAGAAACTCTAATAAAGGCTCTGGCTCAGGTTTTCCCATCATGCCTGTCTTCTGTCACTTGACCAAGACCTATTCCTTCGCCTATGGCCCTCTGTGGCAATGACAACCTCCTTCCAAGAACCTGTGAGTATAATCAACTTCTTTCCAAGTGTAATTCTTGTTTCCTCCTATGACCACACTGACTTCACCATACCATTGTCCAGCATGTGCATTCCTAGAACAAACAGCTATATGGTTTATGACATATTCTTCCTGGTAACCCTTTGGAAGACAATTTGCTTAATTAAAAGCTTTTGTTGAGTAAGACATTCCAAGTTACAAAGTTTTTCTATTCATCACATGTAATCCTCTGCTTGACCCAAAGAAACAGATTCATACGATGACTATTAGAAGTTCTCTGTATCCAGCCACAAAAGCAGATACTGTTCGTAAGATATTCTACCCTTGGAAGCATGTATTAAGGTAATTAAACAAGGAAGCTATTAGACTGAAGTAGCTCATGCTTTGACAGTCTATCTCAGCAAATCCAAACCTAAGCTATAGTGAAAGAAAGTGAAAGTGTGAGTCGCTCAGTTGTATCTAATTCTTTTCGACCCCATGGACTGTAGCCCACCAGGCTCCTCTGTCCATGGGATTCTCCAGGCAAGAATACTGGAAAGGGTTACCATTTCCTTCTCCAGGGAATCTTCCCAACCCAGGGATCAGACCCAGGTCTCCCACATTGCAGGCAGGTTCTTTACAATCCGAGCCACCAAGGAAGCCAAAGCTATAATAATTTCATATAAATGCATCAAGAAAATAAAATCAAACCTTAGACCAACCAATCACAAACAGCCAACCAGCCTCTCCCAAATAAAGTATTCACTTACGTTATAGCCAATCAAATGATTCCCTTGCTTTGCTTCTACGTCTGCTATACATAGCTGCTGTTGGCAGAGTAAGCCTAAACATTTTTCATTTGATGTTGTCTGATTCAAACTGAAATTAGTGATAGGGACAGAGTAGAATAATTTAGCATTAAGGGAGTTTGGGAAACCACTGTAAGCTAAAGACAAAGCAAGAAAAGAATCCAGTAACCTACTCAATGGAAGACTAGGTGCACACTCAAGTCATAAGTCTTGATAGTTAAAATACAAGACAATAGATATGGGGTCTGAATCTTGTTACATGAGGTCAAGGAGTAATGGTCCTTGAAGAGGAGCTCTTCTGCATGTAGCCAAGACAGGAATATAAGTGAAAGCGGAAAGAAACTAGGTAAAAGGAGACACTACACCAAAATCTGAGATGAATTACTATTTTTTAGTATATGTTCTCATCTTACTGTTAATATATATATGATTTAAACAGGGCCATGGCAATCTCCGCTAAACCATATAGGGTCAAAGGTAGAACTATGATGTAAGCCTTGACATCTACCTAAGAATGTTGAAGAAGGTAGTCTTCCCTCCTTACTTTTCTTTTGGTTATGAAAATGTAACCCTCTTTTCTCTTGGGGCTATGCTCCCTTGCTGCCCATTTGTATCTCTCACAAGCTTCCTATGCTAATAAACTCACTCTCTGTCTGTTACTTTGCTTCACTCAGAATTCTTTCTGGGAAGAGACAAAAGAACTGAAGCTTCATTAATTCCTGATACCAGGTGAGTGTTTCAGTTAAAAGACAGTGCTTTCAAGTCACCTCCTAAGCTAGGGATCATGAGGATCAATCTGACATGTAGTGGTGCTCAAGTTGCATCCAAGAAGTGTGGCTTCATTAATTCAAATAAATTCTTAGAAATTTTATTATGCCTGAGTGTATTTTTTAATATATGTATATGTTGAATTCGTTTTACTGAGGTTTTTGCTATATTATATAATATTGAATTGTTTTATATATTGGTATTTTAAGTCATATGAAAATATGAAAAATTAAAATAAACAATATAAAATGGAGGAGTTAAAATATTTTGAATTTACTTCCTTTTTTGTAAAAGCAAACTGCTGACAGAATTGACCAACTTAACAGAAGACCTAATGATAAGTTTAATTATTTCATCAACTTCTCTAATTACTAGGTATATTTACACATTTCAAACTGGAGAGTAAGTTATATAGGTGCTTGTCTTAAATAGAGGTAGGACTTTAACCCACTGAAAAACACTTGGTATATAGCTAAAGTTGCCAGCAATCTGTACATGTAGCTTAGTCCTGTACATCACCTAAGACTATTTCTCCATTGATAGATCTCTTGGGCAGTCCCATTTAAAATGAATCGTTGGTTGTTTGGGGGAAAATGGATACATGTATGCGTATGGCTGAGTCCCTTCACTGTTCATCTGAAACAATCACAGTATTGCTAATCAACTATATCCCAAAAGAAAATAAAATGTTTAAAATAAAATAAAGTGAATCTTTGTTAGAAGTGATGTAAAATGCTTTGAATAGTCCTTTACTGATGCTTCAGGGTTTTCTAAAAATCCATTCCTATCTTCACAGGGTGAATTTTTGTTTCCATAGCAAGCTAAATAAATTAGACCAAAAGCTGGATTCCTTTTGGGTATAGAAAGTNGCTAATCAACTATATCCCAAAAGAAAATAAAATGTTTAAAATAAAATAAAGTGAATCTTTGTTAGAAGTGATGTAAAATGCTTTGAATAGTCCTTTACTGATGCTTCAGGGTTTTCTAAAAATCCATTCCTATCTTCACAGGGTGAATTTTTGTTTCCATAGCAAGCTAAATAAATTAGACCAAAAGCTGGATTCCTTTTGGGTATAGAAAGTCAGAACAAGGAAATTAATTCCTAAAGTGACTGGCAGTCACTGTGGAATCAGACTGCTTCTTTTTTTTTTTCCCCTCAGAGAACAAAATAAGGCAAACTAATAGCCTTTCTAAGCAAGAAAATTCAGATAATTCGACTGTGTTGGTAAACTGACTTAAACATACAAAATTCTAACTTGAATCTCTTGAGTTACACCTTCTTCCCTCTAAATTCTTTAGAATTCAAAAGGAATATAACTTTTTATTTTTAAAAAACTTAAAAAAATTGAAAATAAAAGCAGATAGTGTTTCTCAGCATATTACTCAGCACAGAACTGTTGGAAAAATAATACTATTCTTAAAAACTAGTGATAACTGGTTTTTTAACAGTGATAATAAAAGTGATAACTTTCTCAAAGGGCATAGATCAAGAAAATTTTAACGAAGGAAAAGAACAATAAACTTCACACTAAAATTCTTAACTTCTTTATCTACAGACAGGAAAGGGAGGGGAAAAAAATCACAGAATTTTTTCCTGTGATTTCTAGATTCCTTAATACCTTAATAATAAACAGTGCCAGGCCTGACCGACTTAAAAGAAAAATCAGTTTATATATAAACAGTAAAAACAAACACCATATAAATATGCTGGTAGGAGGGCTTCCCTGGTAGCACAGATGGTAAAGAATCCACCTGCAATGTGGGAGAGCTGGGTTCTATCCCTGGGCTGGGAGAGCCCCTGGAGAAGGGAATGGCAACTAACTCCAGTGTTTTTGCCTGGAGAATCTGCATGACAAAGGACCCTGGCTGGTAACAGTCCATGGTGTAGCAAAGAGTCCGACATGACAGAGCATCTAAGCACACAGGGCCTAGGGAAGGAAGCATTGTAATAACAGAAGAGATAGCTAAATATATAAAAATGTAAATATAAATATAAANCAAGTCAGGTGGTCAGGTATTCCCATCTCTTGAAGAATTTTCCACAGTTTTTTGTGATTTACACAAAGATATTGGCAGTCAATAAATTAGAAGTAGTTGGTTTTTTTTTTCTGGAATTCCCTTGCTCTTTCTATGATCCAATGGATATTGGTAATTTGATCTCTGATTCCTCTGCCTTTTCTAAATATAGCTTGAACATCTGGAAGTTCATGGTTTATTTACTGCAGAATCCTCCCTTGGAGAATTTTGAGCATGACTTTACTAGCGTGTGAGATGAGTGCAACTGTGAGATAGTTTGAACATTCCTTGGCATTGCCCTTCCTTAGAAATGGAATGAAAACGGACCTTTTCCAGTTCTGTGGCCACTGATGAGTTTTCCAAATTTGCTGGAATATTGAGTGTGGCACTTTCATAGCATCATCTTTTAGGATTTGAAATAGCTCAACTGGAATTCCATCACCTCCACTAGCTTTGTTTGTAGTGATGCTTCCTAAGGCCCACTTGACTTCACATTCCAGGATGTCTCATTCTAGGTAAGTAATCACACCATTGTGGTTATCTGGTCATGAAGATCTTTTTTGTAGCACTCTTCTGTGTATTCTTGCCAGCACTTCTTAATATCTTCTGCTTCTGTTAGGTCCATACCATTTCTGTCCTTCATTGTGTCCATCTTTGCATGAAATGATTCCTTGGTATCTCTAATATTCTTGAAGTGATCTCTAGTCTTTCCCATTCTATTGTTTTCCTCTATTTCTTTGCATTGATCACCGAGAAAGGCTTTCTTATATCTCCTTGCTATTCTTTAGGATTCTGCATTCAAATGAGTGTATGTCTCCTTTTCTCCTCTGCCTTTAGCTTCTCTTCTTTTCTCAGCTATTTGTAGGTCCTCCGCAGGCAATCATTATGCCTTTTTGCCTTTCTTTTTCTTGAAGATGGTCTGGATCACCACCTCCTGTACAATGTCATGAAGTTCCATCCATAGTTCTCTAGGCACTCTGTATATCAGATCTAATCCCTTGAATATATTTCTCATTTCCACTGTATAATCATAAGGAATTTGATTTAGGTTATACTTGAATGGTTTAGTGGTTTTCCCTAACTTCTTCAATTTAAGTCTGAATTTGGCAATACAGGGTTCATGATCTGAGCCACAGTCAACTCTCAGTCTTGTTTTTGCTGACTGTACCAAGCTTATCCCTCTTTGCCTGCAAAGTATATAATCAATCTGATTTCAGTATTGACCATCTGGTGATGTCCATGTGTAGAGACTTCTCTCGTGTTGTTGGAAGAGAGTATTTGATACAACCAGTGTGTCCTCTTGGCAAAACTCTGTTAGCCTTTGCCGTGCTTCATTTTGTACCTTAAGGCCAAATTTGCCTGTTACTCCAGGTACTTCTTGACTTCCTACTTTTGCATTCCAGTCCCCTATGCTGAAAATGACATCTTTTTGCGGTATTAGCTCTAGAAGTTCTTGTAAGTCTTCATAGAACTGTTCAGTTTCTTTAGCGTTACTGATCGGGGCATATAGACTTAGATTACTGTGATATTGAATGGTTTGCATTGGAAACAAACAGAGATCATTCTGTCATTTTTGAGACTGCATCAAATTAACATTAATTTTACATTTTCCCTGCAGCAGATGCTGTCAGCAAGCTGCCCACTTCCTTGACCTTTCAGGATTCTTTAACAATTTTGTGCATGAGGGCTGTCATTTTATTCCTCAAAATTGCATAAGTGTCAGTGTGTACACAGCTCAGAAGTGCTAAAGAATAAACATCCCTTGGGGAAAAGCCCTCTACAGATGAATCATGGAATTTAGCATATGAGATGTAGTTTTATACCATTTCCCTGAATATCCCAATGGGATTAACCTCTAGTTATCCCTGGTAATAACTAGCTTATTAAAGCACTCGTTATTCCTATCATCATTTTTTCCTATCATCATTTTTTGCTGTATCAGTTTTCCCCTCTGACCCATGCTGCCTGCATCAACTATTAAGCTACCTGCATTCAAAGTCTTATCTCAGCATCTCAGCATCAGATCACTAGAGAACCGCCACTAAGTCAATTGGTGCCAAACAAAACAAAACAAAAGAATTCTAGGAATCAAGTAGCCCTATAACTGGATTACTAACTAGCCAAATGGTAACAAGAATTCAGTGCTGTAGTGAGTGAGTAGTGATAATCCCCTGGCATTCTAAAGTATCTCAATTACTAACATTCTTACCTGTGGTGAACCAGAATTTTATAAGTGTTGCATTCTTATAGGTAATTATAAGGACAACAGTTACTGTTAAATGCCATCATAGCACTGAGGAAAGAAAAATGACATACACAACTCAGCCAAGACAAATCGCCCACATGGTATGAAATCAAATATAATTTTTTAAAATAATATCATTTTATAATATTATTTTTTAAATAATATCATTTACAGATATACAGGCTTCCCAGCTGGTGCTAGTGGTAAAGAACCCATCTGCCAATACAGGAGATATAAGAGATGTGGGTTCAATCTCTAGGTCGAGAAGATCCCCCAGAGAAGGGCAAGGCAAGTCAATCCAATATTGTTGCCTGTGAAATTCTATGGACAGAGGAGTCTGGCAGACTACAATCCACAGAGTTACAAAGAATTGGACACAGCTGAAGTGACTTAACATGCACAGAGACACTAGTCTCTTACAGCCAAAAGGTGTTAGAGATGCTAACCAGCTCAGGATCCGACTGTGCTAGGAACCAAACTTCAGAGAATGATGAATTCACAGCCTTGTTGAATCTCTCACATAAAGTCAAGCATGGATAGGGAAAGATCTAAGACCTAGAATAGAGACAGATAAACATATTTGAGAATTGGAGTCCCCAGATTTCCCTAAAATCTGTGGGTCAATAGAAATGGCCTCACCTCAGGTAGATATCTAGCAAGACAAAGCCTTGTTGATGTTGTTGCTGTTCAGTCAGAAGAAAGTTGTGTCTGACTCTATAACCCCATGGACCACAGCATGTCAGGCTCCTCTGTCTTCCACTGTCACCAGGAGTTTGCTAAAACTCATGTCTTACCCTCTTCAAAATCTTCCTCTCTACCTCTTTTAAGCTTATAGGCTACAAATTAAATAATTTCTTGATAAAATCCAACAATGAAAGTATTCGCCTTTCATTTAGATAAAAGGGATTATTGATCAATAAAGGATAGAGTTAGGAGTCTGCTTATGAAATTGTTTACCTAGTTTCAATAAGAATGATGGGATTTTTGAATAGCAGAGGCCAGACAGTGACACTTAAATATAAGAGGAAGGCAGAAGTAGTTGTTTTAAATGCAAAATTGGGTCACTAAACTTCAATGGCAACTAAGAGGCACTGATACATCAGGATCTGTGGCACTGACTAACTAACAGATCACATGGTCTCAGAAACGAGTGAGTGAGTGAGTGAAAGTTGCTCAGTCCTGTCGACTCTTTGCAACCCCATAGACTATATAGTCGATGGAATTCTCCAGACCAGAATACTGGAGTAGGTAGCCTTTCCCTTCTCCAGGATTCTTCCCAAACCAGGAATCGAACCTAGGTCTCCACATTGCAGGCAGGTTCTTTACCAGCTGAGTCACAAGGGAAGTCCTCAGAAATGAGGCAGATTAGAAATCAATGGACCATAAATGCAGCCACAAAATGAAAAGATGCTTGCTCCTTGGAAGGAAAGCTATGACAAACCTAGACAGTGTATTCAAAAGTAGAGACATCATTTGCCAACAGAGGTCCATATAGTCAAAGCTATGGTTTTTCTAGTAGTCCTGTGCAGATGTGAAATTAAGCCCATAAAGAAGGCTGAGTGCTGAAAAATTTACACTTTCGAATTGTGGTGCTGGGGAAGACTCCTGAGATTTCCCTGGACAGCAAGGAAATCAAACCAGTTAGTTCTAAAGGAAATCAACCCTGAATACTCACTGGAAGGATTGATGCTGAAGTGGAAACTCCAATACTTTGTTCACCTGATATGAAGATCCAACTCGTAAGAAAAGACTCTAATGTTGGGAATGATTGATGGCAGGAGAAGGGAGTGACAGAGGATGAGATGGTTGGATGGCATCACTGACTCAATGGACATGAGTTTGAGCAAACTCTAGGAGATACTGAAGAATAGGGAAGCCCTCATGCTTCAGTTCATGGGGTAGCAAAAAGTTTGACATGACTTAGCAACTGAACAACAACAACAGAAACCAGTGAGAAAATTGCTGAAACAAAAATGGTCAAGACCAGAAGCCATCAAGGCTTATGTCAGCCCTGACAATGAAGCCATTATTCCAAACCTGTACTCCCCTATCCTATACTACACTTTCCTCCACTATAACAGTTCTCATACCCCAAATCCATCAACTTAAAAGCAAGCCAAATCACTTTGAGGATGATTCCAAAAATGATAGGCCAGAATACTGGAGTGGGTAGCCTTTCCCTTCTCCAAAAATGATGGTTCAGTTCAATTCAGTTCAGTCGCTCAGTCATGTCTGACTCTTTGCAACCCCATGAATCGCAGCACGCCAGGCCTTCCTGTCTATCACCAACTCCCTGAGTTCACTCAGATTCATGTCCATCGAGTCAGTGATGCCATCCAGCCATCTCATCCTCTGTCGTCCCCTTCTCCTCCTGCCCCCAATCCCTCCCAGCATCAGAGTCTTTTCCAATGAGTTAATTCTTCGCATGACGTGGCCAAAGTACTAGAGTTTCAGCTTCAGCATCATTCCTTCCAAAGAAATCCCAGGGCCAATCTCCTTCAGAATGGACTGGTTGGATCTCCTTGCAGTCCAAGGGACTCCCAAGAGTCTTCTCTAACACCATAGTTCAATCATAAATTCTGGTGAATCAACACAAAGGACTCTAGAGAACTGGTTTATAGACACAACAGCTCATTTGCCTCCAGTGACAAAGAACTCCAAGGCACCTACCCAAGACATCTGCACTTAAGCCTTTTTCTCTGGATTTATGTTTGGGTTTGGGGTTTCGGCAAACCATGATATAGTGAAAAAGAAGTCATTATTTTAACTTTTTTGCTCCTTTCTCTCTTTCACCTATGTATAACATTCTCTTCCCTAGTACTCGTCTACCCATGAAATTCTATCCACACCTCAGGAAACTCTCCAATGCTACATATTAAAGAAAACTTCCCTAATTTCCCCAAGTTTTCTCTCCCATTTCATAAACATTGCATTTATTACTGAAAGAAACAGAATATTCAAGACAACTAGATACTTAACTGCAAAAGAATAAAGCTGGATCAGTTTTTTCCACTGTACACAAACGTTAATACAAAATGATTCATAGAATTAAATGTAAGAGCTAACCCCATGCAAATCTTAAAAGAAAACATAGGAGTAAATCTTTGTGACTTTGGACTAGTCAGTTGTTTCTTAAATATGAAATTGAAGCAACAAGCTACAAAAGAAAATAAATAGATTACTTGGACTTCAAAGTTTAAAACCTGTCTCTTATACACATCTAGGAGATTGGCCCTGGGATTTCTTTGGAAGGAATGATGCTGAANATAGGAGTAAATCTTTGTGACTTTGGACTAGTCAGTTGTTTCTTAAATATGAAATTGAAGCAACAAGCTACAAAAGAAAACAAGTAGATTACTTGGACTTCAAAGTTTAAAACTTCTGTGGTGCAAATAATACCATAAAGAAAGTAACAATCCACAGAATGGAAGGAACTATACCTAACAAAGAATTTGTACCCAGTGTGAAGAACTCTTTCAACTAGACAGCAAAAAAGACAATAAAATTAGAACCTGGCCACAGGATTTGAATAGAAAATTTCCCAAAGAAAATAGGCAAATTGCTAATAAGCATATGAAAGGCTCTCAAATCATTAACTATTAGGGAAATATAAATAAAAACCAAACTGTGAAATAGCTTAACACCCACTAGATATATTATATGACTTTAAACAAAATGACAGACAATAATAAAAATTAAAACATACTGCCATACAAAAACTTATAAATCACAGCAGCATTATTATACTAACCAAAAGTGAAAATAACCTAAATATCCACCAACATTTGAATGGGTAAGAAAAATTCAGTATATATATATATATATATATATATGAAGGAATAAATAAATGCTAAATGAAAAAAAAAATCCATGCTAAAACATAGATGAATCTTTACAACATTATGCT